>JAQGBZ010000715.1:0-16721 GCA_034687125.1 Neelides folsomi
GCGAAATTTCACTTCATGGAGCACCATGGTGCTCCATGGAGCCTCAATTTTACAAGATAGCGATATGTTAGCCAATATAACAACCCGGATTTATAGTGTAAGGTTTTCACACATGTTAAGTACCATATATGACAATAAAAGATAATATTTTAAAGAAAATATATTTACATAGTGTAAATTCTAATTAAAAATATGTACATCAATTGTTGATCATTGTAAAGATTATTATATGAAGATGTATCCAATATGGAAATAAACAAACTAACTAGACAAGTGTATATTTTTTTGGATTTTTTAGATACATTTCCTTTCTATTGCTAATCGAATTCATGATTATTAAGTATTAATTTGTACACTGGGTGATTAGGTACTAGATTGGATGGGTTGTCGAGTACTACCTTGGTGTGTATTGTGTACTAACTAGTAGTTGCCCAATATTAGTAATCATAAAAGTGATAAAAGTCAATTTAAGTGAATTGTAATTTCAATCAACAATATCAAGTTCATTGGAATTTACAATTTCTTTGTTCATAATTTTCTCCAAATATTCATTACACTCTGCATAGGATTCCTCGATGGCCATTTTTACCTCGTTGATTCGGTCCAAAATGGCCAATTTCTGAATCCAAGATTTTGATTCCCAATCCATTTTTATATGATCTATCAAGCCATTTAAAATCCTGCCAGATTTCAAAATTTCTTCTCCTTTCTCCAATTCTTCATTTTGAGCCAGTTGAATTGTCGTTGTTTCATTCTCATCTTTCTCCTTCAATTCTTTATCTTTTTCAACTTCTATGACAATTTCTACAATTTAATTTAATTTAAAGAATAATCCAAATGGTTTCAATTAATTTAAATTTTTCATCATATAACGTATTATATTCATAAATTAATAAATGTTCCTTGTGTTTGTTGTTCAATTGTCGAGTTTCCCTTCAACTTTATTTTGAATTTCCAATAGTTCAATTCATCACTTGATATTGGAACCTCCTCCATTGGCTTTAATGTTGTTAAATGTTAAATTTTCATTAATATTTCAATTAAGTAATAAATAAGTAAATATACATTTACATTCTTTATTTTATAATTGATAATTATGTTAATACAAGTATATTTAATATTTACACTGCTATTTAATAAATTGTAAAGATATGCTTACATTTGTATAAAAGCATTAATAGCATTAATGAAAATTTCCACTATGTTTATAAAACATAACCAAACAAAAAATAAAGCTGATCTTTATGTAGTTTTTTAGTCCTTATCTTATCCTGCATTTTTTAATTATGATGTTTAGATTACATAGGAAAATTTTCATTTTTATATTGATAATATTATATCGCTTTTGCAACTATTAAACTTATATGCTTATGGAAGGTAAACCAAGGCTATGAAGGAAAAAGCTGAGATTCAAGTATTTTGTGCGTTTGACTTTAACCTTGCCCATATGTTATTGAATCTTTCCATGCTATTAGTTACATAATTCCGTTGCTCATATCATGTTGGATTGATCATTAATTATACAATATTAATAATAACAATATTAATAAGTTAATATAATTAACTTTAATTTGAAGGAAAAAATTTCAAAATAATATAAAATGTTAGTGGAATTTTTATTAGTTATTGTGACAATATTTTTATTTTTACGTTTCAACAAAAAGAATAAAAGATATCCTGATGGTTAGTAATTAGTAATTAATGATTCAACTTTATAATTATTAAGAATCGTTTAAATGGCAAATAAAACTAAAATTCTTTTAGGTCCGTGGAGATTACCAATAATCGGAAATGTTCATCAACTTGGAGAATTCCCCCAAAAAACATTGTTAGAAATGGGGAAAAGATATGGACCGATTCTTTCAGTGAAACTTGGATCAATTGAGTAAAAATAATTTACATATTACATAAGCTTTAATTTATTTAAAAATATGAATGTAATATTTACACAAAGATAATATTTTTCATAATTAATGTTTGGTTATAAGAGCAATCGTATTAAACGACTACAAGACAATTAAGGAAGCTTTTCATCATCCTTCAATAGGAGGAAGAATGCCGATAATTCCTTATTATGAAAGAACAAATGGAAAAATTAGAGGTAAAATAGAAATTCATTCTCCATTCATGACATTAATTTGAACACCTTTGTATTAAATTGATATTTATAATTTTACATTTAGGGATTGCATTAACCGAAGGACGTTATTATGACGAACAAAGAAAATTTATGATTAACACGTTTAAGGACTTGGGTTTGGGGAAATCATCAACACAGGATTTAATTCAAGAAGATATTGAAGAATTAATGCAAGACATTGAGAACACAAATGGAAAACCAATCGAATTGAAAAGTTTATTTGGCCCTGCTTCCTTAAACGCCTTGATGGTTTTTCTCTTTGGAACAAAAATGGACCCGAAGGATCCGGAATTTATAGAAAATATTAAAAATATAGACGGGTAAGATTTAAGTCAAATTAATTAACTTGATTATTAAATAGATAATAATTAAAAATTAATGGACAAATTAATAGAATATTTAGTAATAATTAATATTAGTAGAATAATTAATAAAATAATTTATTTTTCCCTCCAAGGATATCACCAGACAAGAATTCAATTAAAGCCGCTTCAATGATATTCCATTGGTTAAACAGATTTAGAAAATTTTCAGGTTTGGAAGAAACTCTAAGGGATTTTAAAAATCTTGAAAATTTCGTTCGGAAATTTGTCAACGAGCATATGGAAAACGTTCGAAAGGGAAATAAAGGCCACGATTACATTTATTCCTATCTTGATGAAATGAAAAAGACAAATGACGAAACTTCAAGTTTTTACGGGAAAGAAGGAATAGAAAATCTTGTATTTGTTTTATTTGACACATTTGTTGGAGGTAAAAAATAAACATACAAAAGTTAAAATAAACTAACGTTAATTGTAGTTAATTTAAATTGTTATTAAAATTGATTTAAACATTACTATTACTTTACTCAACTTTACTAGCATTACTGGTATTTAATTTTAATTGAGATTAAAATTTAATTTATATTAAATTAATTTTTAAATAAAGGCGCTGAAACGTCAAAGCATACTTTAGAATTTGCTTGCGTTTCTTTTGCAACTTATAATGCAGCTCAAGAAAAAGTTCGTGAAGAAATTCAAAACGTGGCAGGAAATAGACCCCCATCACTTTCAGATCGCCCCAATATGCCCTACACTGAAGCTTTTATTAATGAAGTGATGAGATTTAGCACTTTGATTCCATTGGGAGTTCCACGACGTGTAACAGAAGACGTTGAATTCCATGGATTTAAAATCCCCGCTGGAACTTCGATCCTTTCAAATACTTACGCGGCTCATCAAGACAAATCGGCATGGGGAGATCCGGAAAATTTCAGACCTGAAAGATTCATAAAAAATGGAAATGTTTTTAAACACGAAGCATTTTTGGCTTTTGGTTCAGGAAAAAGAACTTGCACTGGGGAAATGTTTGCCAGGAATACGATTTTTATATTTTTGACCCATTTAATTCAAAATTTTAAAATTTTGCCTGATCCTGGAAACGCCGAAAAACCTCATCTCAGATTTACAAATACATTTTTCACAACTAGGCCCGATTATAATAAAGTCGTGTTTTCGAAAATATAAAATTTTATCTCTCTACATTCAACAAACTTATTGACTTCTAAAATTTCTGAGAATTCTCAACCTCCGAGACATTACCAGCTCATTTATTATATAGAGATAAAATTTGTGTCTTGGAAATATTTTTCGACGTATACTGGAGAGATGAAAATTTAACCCAGAAACCAATTAGGTTTATTTAGATTTATATATAAATCTCTATTACCTGAATATTCTTGAATATCAGAACTTTAATGCTTCTTGGACAGGGAAACCCAATTTATTCAAGAAAATCAACAAGAGGAATATAAAGAGATAAACATTTCTTAATTAGCCTTAATTAATCATAATTTACTTTATTAATTTTTAACGAATTATTTTGTATTCAATCCTGAACCATTTATCAAATGTGTTTTTCATTTATTATATTTTATGCAATTACAGTTAGAAAATCCCAAAACTATATTATACTTTATTTGTAATATAGTTCTAACCTACAATAAATAAAAATTACTTGATAATTATCAATTATAATTTTTAATGCTAGTAACCCACACTATTTGTAAAAATTATTTAGTAAACTACAAAATTCTTTTAAAATCTAAGATATTTTGATTTCAAGTATAGTTGTCTTGACATTGATTAGTCTATTTATGATGAGGAATGTGTATTGGAAATAACATCATTGTACCGACATTACTATTAATCAACGTTTCCTCTTTTGGAGTGATGATCGCGAAGAACCTCAGAGTCCAGAAATCACCATCCGATTTCCCTCGGCTAATTAGCTTCTAATAACTAGTTTTGGGAGAGCTCGATCTCATCAATTATAATGTTTTTATCAGTTTTCTTTATTTGGGACTGGGAAATTGGTAAATATTAGAATCACGGTAGTTTCTCTTAGGAAAGAGGTTGGAACGCACCACAATCTCGCCACAGGCGTTAATTGTAAGTTGTTTGGATAGGGAAATTAGAAATGATTAAGCTTTTGGTAATAAACGTTAACTGTTTGTTGCGTAGATTGGAGAAATTGAAACTCAATTAGGATTTTGGTTGTATTCTCAGCTTTTCTTTTCATGGAGTAGATTGTTGGACTTTTAGAATCAAAGTAAATGTGCAATTGACGAGTCCAGGGAATCGAGAAGTTGGAATCACCTTTTTTTCTATTCTTATATAGGATCTGTTTGTGTTTCCTATTTTTTAGTATAAGTTATATTTCACTTTTATTAAACCATTTTTGTTCTTTTGTTATTCGTATTCTAAAATTTTTTGAACTTCATTGTTGAATCTTCCATAATAGGAAGCCTTCCGGTTCATATTGTCACTATAAATGCTGATTATGGTAACATCTTTGATGATTTAAGTTAATCAATTCTTTGACAAATTGAATCATTTCAATTTTATTACAAGTTAGTTTATTTTATTTGGAAATTCAACACACAATTCAGTTCATATGATTTGTATAAAATGTGCTGAAAACAAATTTTATGCCAACAAAGAAAATCCGATTAATTTAAATGAAATTATTGTCAATGAATGATCAAATCATAAGCAAAAGAATTTTTATTAAAAATTTAAAATATTTATGGAGATCTGTTAAAATTAAATAGGCAATTTTATATTTATGAAAGTAGATGGTATATTAACAAAGATTATGTTTTAATTAACAATTTTATCGAATTAAAAACAACAATAAAGGAAAAAATGAATATATCAAGTTATAAATTTTTTATAATAAAATTGACCCTCTAACAATCACAGATAGAAAAATACCATTTAGTTTATTCAATTATGGTGTTCTTAATAAAATCAACAAGTTTTTTTCTAATAATACATATAAAGAAAGTACTTCCACAACATACATAACTGCATGCATTGCTGACTCACTGACTATATATTGCATGTTGATTTTTTACGTTATTTTAACTAAATTAACAATAATATTAGAAATAGAATATTACGAATGACATTGAAATGAATGAAAAATATAAAAGAAATGAACCAAAAAATTTTTAAGCTAATGAGATTGCCTATCTATAAAGTCCGAATTAGTCCTTTTTTCGTACTACTTGCTGTCAATAGAATATTCAAAAGAGATTAATTTTTCTGAATGAACAAACCGTTTATTTTTAAGTTTAACCAATTTATTTAAATACATAATTTTAGAATGTATACTATAATTCTACTATAATTCATAAGTAATTTATATTATCGTGATTTTTGTGATGATAACAAAAATTTTTAATTCAACTTTCCAATATAACCTTGAAGTGCAGGGCGACAGCAGTTACAATTTATGTATATTTAAAAATTAAAATTTTCCTTAGATAATGCAAGATGAACAACTGGTAAAACAGAAAACACTCTAAGAATAAAAAAACAATTAATAAAATGAAAATGTACAATTAGTTTATTAAATACATTATTCAATGATTTATTTAATGATTTAAATAATGTAAAATTAATAAAAAAAATAATCACATCAACAGTTGGTGGATTTTGTGTTGTTATTAAATTTTCCCTTATTGAAATTAGGCCCATTACAAAGAGGGAGGATGTGGAGAGGAATGTAAGATAAAATGAGATCCCACAAAGTTAAAATTTCTTTGCCCGGAGAAGTTTTTTAGTTTATTGATTTTAAATTTTTATAGATTTGAGCTGAGTGCTCTTGAGAGAAGATTATTACTAAATTTATTATATAAGCAAAAAACATAAATTTATAATTTCAATTAGTGTTGCATTTGATCAAGTTAAGTAATTTGAACTAAACCCTGATTAATCAACAATGTAATAAATGCCTAACCTAATAACCTAACCTAATACACGTAACTACCTACCTGTATATTGTGTATATAAAGAATAGTATGTAATGTAATGTAATATACATAAATGGAGTATTTTGGATAATTTTAAATAATTGAATGGATTTTTATGATAAACTGAATGAATTCAAATTCAATTCAATTTAATTCTAAAAGATAAATTAATTTTAAGCATTATGAACAAATAAAGGTAAGGTATATTTACAGTATTTTATTTAACTTTTGCTATTTGTCTATTAGGTTAGGTATATGTTTATGTTATTAAAAAGTGAACGAGTGAACGCTTTGGAGTACTGCTCAGTCAAAACAAATAAAGATAAAAATCGACTATTATCTATTCACTTCGAAAACTGACGTGAGTATGAAATTCTAAAAAACTCACGACCAATTTCGAAGTGAATAGATTATAGGAGTTAATTAATGGTATCACGGAATTTTCAATCACTAGGTTTCATGCCAAAAACTTTTTAAATAAAATACTGGCTATTTGTTGAGGGAACAAAAACAACCTGGGTGGCATTGCGTTAATTTCTAGGTAATTTTTATCTGGATTTGTTTTGACCGAGCAGTACATTGAGTGAATTTTATTGATTTCACTTGCTGAAAATATTATATGCATATCTTCATTTGCAAATTTTAGGTAATTTTAATTACAATATTCAAAATTGAAAATTACGAATGATAATAAAATGAATGAACAAAATAAAAGAGATAAACTAAAAAAAATTTTAAGCTTAAGCGTTTTCCTATTGATAAAGTCTGAATTGGTTGGTATCATTTTTTCATACGATTTATTGTCGACAGAATATCCAAAAGGGATCAGAAATCATAAAAGTCCGGTCTCTAGTCATCATAGAAATTTTTGTTATTTTACATGTATTTATTATGTCCTAAGTACCATAGAAGATAGGTTAACCTGAATATTATTACATTATTACATACTATCAAAAATATTTTTGTGAAGTCAATGTGAAATATAAAGATGGCGTAGGCAACTTTATTATAAATAATAATTAATTCATTCATTCTAAAATATAAATATAAAATCTTTATAAAATTAATTTCCAAATATAAATCACCAAAATCCCAACAGCAACCAACATTAACTCTTCTTAAGTTATTTAAAACAAGGGACGGCTTTAAGCATAGGCCTTATAGGCGGCCGCCTTGGGCCTCAAATTTTAGGGGGCCTCAAAAGTTTGGGTCTTACACTAGATATAAAAGAAAATTTTGAGGGGGGGGGACGGTCTGCTAATAACAGTTTTCGGAAAAGGCTAGCCAGCTGGAAAGCTGGCCGGCTAGCTTTGGGCAGCTTTTGCGGACAGCTTTGAGATCCCATTAGAATCTGCGATATGTTACTTTAATTTCTATGGGATATTTAAATATCAGTATGGGATCCTCATATGCTGCGTTCCACTTTTCTCTCATTTTGATTGATCATTCATTTGATCAAATAAAAAACGTTAAAAAAATTATTTATTTAATCATTTCATAATCATGCATAGTGAATATATAGTAATTATTCATTGTCAGTTATCAAAAATTTTATATAAGTTTAAAAATAATTCCATTATTTAAGGCATAAGTTTACTTCAATATCAACTCGACCATCGGTAAACAATATTAGGTAAATATTTAAAAAATAGCAATGGGATTATGTGATTTTTAGTTGAATTGTTTTTAATAAATAAATAATTTAAGTTATAATTTATAATATAAATGCCTGAGCTTTTGAGTTACGACTGTGCTGCATGTTTTTTTAATTGATTCGGTTAAAATGATTCCATTGAAGCAGGTGCGACCATGGTCGACGCAGTTGCAATGGTACCATGACGTACAGGCTTAATTAGGCAAGTTAAATAATAATTAGGTTAAGAATTTATAATAGTTATAATAGATCTGGAATGATCGAATGATGCTAATTCAATGACTTTTACCTTTCTAAATTTGAAAATCGAAGAAATAAGTAGAAATAAATGTTGCAAAAGCCCCCAAAATTTCAAGCTGTCCAGTCCGGCCAGTTTCCATTTTCTAAAGCTGTCCGTTTTGGCTAGCCAAAGTGGACAAGCAAACACTAATAATGGTATATGCACTCGCCTAGGGCCTCAACCATTTTCATGGGTTATAGAGTCGGCCCTGTTTAAAACTAAATTTTCTAAAAAATTTCAATATGGGTTTTTCCAAAATTTCAACCACAAAAACCAATCCACTTAAAAGGCCAATGATAAAAGAGAGATAAAAGGCAGCTGTGAAATTGTGAAGGGACAAAGGTCGCAAATTAATTTTGGATTCTTTTATAAACTCTGAAACGATTATGAATTCCTTGCTCGTTTCTTTCCTCTTCAATTCCTCGCGCCCTTTTTCCATGAATTCCTGTAAAATGTCAGTGTGCCATTTTTGAATCACACCGCTGTCTCTGACCCTTGAGATAAAAACTGACATGGCTTCTACATACGGAGAATTCTTTTGGGCTCCATAACCCGAAATCGTCCAGTGCGAGGGTTTTTTGTTCATGAAAAGGGTCGTGAACCGCGAGCTCAAAGTGAGCCGATTAACAATGGCCATTTTTAAAATCAACTCCCAACCGATGCACGCTGTGTTGAGATTAAGCGCGACATTTAGTACGCATATCTCAGAATTTGGTTCATTGACCATTCGACTTTTGATTCTTTTGGTGATTGGATTCGTCGTTTTATTGTAAAAGGAAAATAAAGTCCCTCCCATAAAATGAAAATAAATTTTGAATTTTTGATTTCCCTCGAGCTCTTCAAAACTCGTGGGGATGTTTTCCTTCAACGGGAAAGTTAAAAACGAAACGAAATTTGACCTGTAGCCCGTCAAAACTACAATGGCAAAAAATAGTGAACACATCGTTAGAATTTTGGTTCCTTGGATTTCATTAATTCCCTGTTCTAAGAAAACTGAATAAGGGATGGAGAAAGACTTCCAAAATTTATTTCGCACATTAAAGATTTGGTAAGCCAGGATGCTGCTAAATTTGAATTTGAAATTTATTTTAATTGTCAAGTAAAAAGCGAGAGTTAATGTAAAAAAAGTTAAAACGAGGCAAAACCAAACAATGGGATCAAACGGATACAAAATCCCTTCCCATTTAACTCGTTCAATCCGCGGCTGTCTGGCAACAAATATGGCATCCAATGTGTGAATAAAACCTGTGGAGTCAACTAAATGATGGTTATAAGCTGCGTGGGCCAAAGTGAGGGCAAAATCCGCTCTTTGGTATAAAACATCCCCGAGTATTCCCGCCCAAGTTCCATTTGGGAGTTTAGTCGCAATCATACGATTTATATCCACGTCGTATTCAATCGAGATGTTGTAAATCTTCGCGGCTGAATTGAAAACATTCACATTTGACCCTTTGAGGTTTTTTGGGTCGTCTACTATCGAATAAGGCGGCACTTGACATCCGCTAACTTTTAAAACCCGCCCTTTCAAATTTATCCAATTAAAAGACCGCAAAAGCGGGAAAGAAGATTCTTTAAATTTCCCATTGTCAAATATATCAAGTTCAACAAGAAATACGTTTGTTAGCGGCATAAAGCCACACTTGTTTTTAATCCTTTGAATTTCTTTAGTTGCTAAAAACTGAATTAAAGAATGTTTTGAGTCATGGTAAAAAATGAAATGGTCAACATTTGTACGAAATGTGTCATAATAATTGGAAAATGATGTTGATTCGGGAATTGATGTAATATTCATTAATATTACATGTTCTTGAAATTGGAATTTATCGTAAAATAAAAAAGAATTGTTGATAATGTTCAAAATATTGGAATAACAAATAATTGTTACAAATTTCCTTGTCAATTCATTTTTTTCAAAAAAAATATCACGAGTTGAATTATAGAAATTTGAATTGTAAATAATTACCGAAGAATCTACACTTTGGGGTTCCATTGCTTTAATTTAAATATTTCCTAATTCTTTATTAAGATTTAAAATTTCTATTAAAAACTAAAAACATCAATAAATTTGGAATTTTCAAATTAATTAAAAATTAATTATAATTGAATTGATTGGATTTGTCATTATAACTGAAACATCAAAACTGAATCAAAAGTTATTATTTCTTCTAAATTAATATCAGTCATACAATTAATTATTTATGTAGTTATCTGTTATCTTAAAATCTAAGAATGGTTTAATTTCGCATATTACCAGTTAATTAAGCCAATTATAAATCCCAATTATCATTGTTATTCAATAATTCAATGTCATTCATTAAATATGTAAGGGCCAAAAGTGAATCTATTTTTATTTGTGTTTTTTACATGGGATATCCTCATGTGAGTAATAGCTATAGTCGGCTATTGATATGAAACCAAACTTATTATAGTTATTTGACAAATGCCTTTGCCGAAATGCCAATTAATTCACCTACTCTGAAACGAATATTTCTTATCAGTAGACCCCGGAATCATATGGATTTCAATATATTTTCCATATTTTTTATATATCTCACTTCAGCTCCATATTTTCCATATTTTAAAATAATATAATTTTTAGTCTAGAACTTAATTTTTATAGTCTAAAAAATATATTTACATTAATTTGAGAGCAGCCTATCCTTCAAATGGGCAAATTGAAACATTTTCCATAATATAACATGCAATATAGTATTGTGAAGATACAATATTTTCAAGGGATATAACTGGGATTCAACGTTATGATATGGGTTACTCTTTCAAAGCTTAATTCCTTGTAATAAAAATAATTTATATTTAATATATTTATAATGCCAAAAGTTAATAAGCATTTAAGTTATTAGATCATCATTGTAAGGTGAATGATAATAACTATTTAATTGTATATTTAATAGAAAAAAACATTGTAGTTAATTTAACTATGCACATTAAATATTTAGCCATGTAAACCTTTGAGAGACTGATCAATTTAAATGGTCCACTATGATTATTTAATATAATTGTAATTTGATGGGAAATCAAGGGAAATAAACCAAACTAAATAATTTTGCTCCTAATCTTATTGACTAAATAGGCTGATTGAAGTTAAAAATTCTGTTTTTCACAAAAGAAATCAATTTTTATCATTTTTTAATTTGTCTTAAATATTTTATACTATATAATGCTATTTTCATGTCCATATTTCAATCATATTATACCAATTTTGGATTCATATTCATAAATATTTCGGCCTTTAGGCTTCCATTTTTTTCCGGGGTCTACTTATCAGATATTGAATGATTTCTTTTTACTAATGCTAAGAGAGCACGATAACCTAAATTAAATAACATTATTTTTAGTTGTATTATTCAATGATTGATATCAAGGAAAAATATATTTAATAATTAATAAAAATTCATTTTCTCGTTTATCGAAATACCTTCCCTAATTATGTATTTTAATTTTAAGTATAAACTAATCATATCGCGCCATGCCATATTTCATATGATTACCAGTAATCGGCAAGTCTCCCAACGGCTAAATCTCCCATTTATAAATATTATCTATTCAAGGTTGTAGATAGATAGGTTCATTATATTTTTCATGTATAGGATATCCTATATGTTTTGAAAATATTTTTCCTTTTACAGAAAAACAATTAAAATTTAAAATATGCTTTATAATATAAATTAAATAAGACTTTTGAAGACTCTTTTTTTAGTGTTTATTTATTATTCATTTAAAACATTTATGATAATTAAAAATTTGATTAATACATTTTTGATTGAATATATTACTTTCTTAAAAATTGATTAAAGTAAAAGTTAATAATAATATGACATTTTTTATAAATAGATATATTATACATAGGTAAATGTAATATGTTACTAATAATAAGTAAGTATTAGTAAAAGTATAAACATATTATGTACAAGTATATAAGTATAATAATATGTAAGATGTGTATGACGTCATATGAAAGGGAGACAAAGGGAGCCAATGGAGTGCAAAGGGATAGGTGTGTTGATGTAATAAATCGAGTGGGAGATGAGGAGGGCCGTGGGAGAGATCCTTAAGGTCTCTTGTTTGACTTTTCTCTTCCAACTTATAAAATATACAAACTTCCCTACAATCATGTAATTACGGGACATATATGAGAGTATGGTGTGTGCTGGCTGATACTGGCAAGAATTTATTCATGTCTTAACATTGAATGCACATTGGCGGGGATGTATAAGAAAAACATTAAAGGATACACGGGAGTAATCCAATATGGGGAAGTAAAGGCAAGCCACAAAAGAAACAGTACAGTTTCACCTGCATTGTAAAGTTACATTGGTTATGATGGCAAAACTCTGCTATCCTTTACCGTTTACCAGCAGGATGCAGGTATAGGGAAGGTATTGGATATTTCAAATAGGCGCTGGTTCATGTCCAAACCGCTGATTGGAGGAAATTGAATTTTGTCCCTTACAGTTAAAGTTGTTGAATTTCTCACAAAGATACATTTAATATAATTGTAAACGCTCAAGTCCTAATTACAATTTTTTATATTTCTTTTTAATGTCTCTAAAAAACAAATACGCAGTTGTTAAATTTATCGATGAAGCGTTTTTTGAAAGTGTTCCCTTGTCTTGGATTGTTAAATCTAAGGACGGTAATGTACACACGTGTAAATGACCAAAGGTCGTTTCAAAATGCTTTAAATCAAGAACTTTGCCCAATGTCAGCTGGAAATCTTTAGAAGTAAAGATTATAAAATACGCAGGTAATCAATAAATACAAATTGTGTATTATCTAATACTATTAATAAACTATTTCATATCTGTAAAACCAATAAAATAATAAAATTAAATATTTCCAGAGTCGTTGAATGAAGCACCTTTAATCTGCAAAGCATATCAAAAATCCTCTCAATTATCGGAATCGGAAGTAATTGAATCTGAAGATGAAGAGTCTAAGCATGAAGATCAATTGATGACAAAGAGTTTAAAGAAGAATTTGTATTTGCAGCTCCTTCATGCAAGATTATATTTTAAAATATTTATAAATGACCGAATTAGTAAGTAAAAATTAAATTATTAATTGAATAGCTTCAAAGTCAATCTCGGTTCAAATTGAGAATCCTGATAATCAAGAAGTCCATCTAATTGATTCACTCGAAGATCTTTAAAACATTAATTTTGGTCAAATTCAAGAGTTCCATTCCCCAAACCAATCCTCAATTCAAGGAATAACGTCTAAAAGTATTTATATCAATATTAAATTATTATACACATTTAAAAAAAATTAATTAAAAATTTAAGATTTACAAATTTATAATGATTGTCTGTAGCGCTTGGTGAATTGATCTTATACAAACTAGAGCCATTGATTTCTAAAATTGATTTGCTTGATAGCAATGTGAATACTTTGCTTCCATTGATTAATGACGATGCCAATCCATTTAAATTAGAATGCTATAACAAAGAAGATCTCGATAATTTGAACACTTTTGTCACATCATTAAAGGAAAATCAAATACTTGTGGTAACTTAACAAGTTAATTATATTTTATCATGTACTAATAAAAATAACTTGAATTTAATAGGTAAAGATCATTGAGACAATTAGTGGTTCGACTGTGAAGGAGCATTGTTGGAGAACTCTTGAAAAAGTTTTGAAAGGGAAGTTTCAAAATTCTGTGCGTTGGACTCGAGGAAAATCAAAAGACAAAATTGAATTCAGATTTCTTCCAATATGTCAATGTATTAAAGGTAAAATAACAACATTTAAATTATTATCGTATAATTTTAATTGAATAAATATATTTGACTTATTAGAATAAATCAAATCTTAATATAATATGATTTTATTTTATTTAGATGAAGTGATCCGGGCACACAAATCACACGAAAGGGAAGTCGAAGCTATTATTGCAATGATTGAATGATTAGGTTATAAGAGCATGTTTTTAATTTATTGATACGACTGATTATTATACTTATGTAATTCTAAATATGTAATGTAACCTTACATAATTAGATTTAGATAAAAGATCCATACATTTAATTTCGTATACAATATTGCATCCTGATTGGATAGAATATTGTTAATGCATAATGCAAAATAATTTTATAATATGAATACTTTTAGTCAATGGTTTGATACAATTGACCCTATTGAAAGTTTATGTTTATATAACAGTTTTAACTTTTTAAAGTATAAAAGTTAAACTCGAATCTACAAGGCCCCACATGAGCATTTCCAATAATTCGCAAAATCTCATTATAAAATTTTTTGCGAATTCACTATAGGTTCAACACAAGTGAAGTGAGAAGGTTTTAAACTTCTGTTCACTGTTCTCTCGAATCAATAATAATTTCCATTATTACTAACAATATAATTAAGTATCTTTTTAATGGGCTAATTTGATTTACTATTTTGGTTTATTAAAATATCTTTCATGAATAAGTGCAATTAATGCAAATATTGATCTAATAAAAGTAAATAAAAAGAACTCTAAACAATTTCAGCGGCTTTTCTGAGAGGTCATTTCTGTTAGCCAATGCAATAAATTTTTCATAAATTACGCTATTCTCCGTTACAACTTAGCTGCGAATTTTGCGGTTTTATTCGCGAGAAATATTTTAATGGATTTTAAATGAAATTATATGTTAGAAACCCACGTGATATAGTGATATTCAAAACCAAAAAATCCGCAGCTAAATAGTAACGGAAAATACATGTTTTATTTAAGACTTTCTCGGACAGTGATTTTTGAAAATTCTGACTGTTAACTAAATATCTGAAAAATTATGTTTTAATTATGCTTCAAACTAGTGTGTTCAAAATGCAAAACGTCATTTACATACTCTCTAAATTTAAAAAATCATATAAGGAAAAAAAGCACTTAACAAACCGACTCAATTATCTGCTCACTTAAAGACCCATCAAGATCTTTGACCTGATGAAATAAATAAAATAGGAAGAAAAACTGAAAATGTTTATTCAAATCATTTTACTAAAAGTACTTCACCTAATTCAAGCTTTAAGGAAAATTTACTATTATGTAGAATTTCAATGTAATTTGTGTTCTATTTCATATTTATATAACATTGGTTTAATGAATTTAAATTATTCTTTTGTTAATCCATTAAAGTATTGACTTTAGTGAATTAATATAATATTGTTTCAGAAATTATTTTGGAGATTTGTTAAATGTTAAATTGAATTATTTGGATCTAATATAACAGAGATGTAGATCATTTTTAAACAAATCTATCAATTATAATCTAACAATTTTTATTCAAGTATATCAACAAGAAAAATATTTTAACTTTGTTCAATTCTTGATTGAACTAATATGAGGCCATATTAAATAGAATTTATTAAAAATTAAACATAATAATTAAAATGTAATTAAATATTTTTAATACTATGAAGCTTTAATAAGTTTTAAAATTCATTACTTGATTTTTATTAAAATAAGGTATATTTTTCAAATATTTATGCCAAAATATTTCAATTGTCCAAATCAAAATTCCAAATAGTAATAAATATAATGCAATTATTATAAAAATATATATTTTTTTAACGTCAAGACGCTTCGGGTTGTATTTAAATTTGGGTTTTATTAAACTTTTAAATGTATTTATTTTATCATATTCCTTTCTGTTCCACTTTCTAAATTTCATATAATCTTCTTCAATCACATTCGAATATATAAATTTGCCATTATAACCTTCTTTCCACATTTGATAAATTCCAGATTGAAACATTCTTAAAAATGCATAGTCATATTTAATAATCAAATTAGAATTAAGAACATATACTAAATGAGTTCTAGTTGAATATTGTGTTTCAATATTTTCTTGTTTTACAATATAGTATTTATCGGGATAATTGTATTTGATATAAGTCTCAAATTTTGATACTTCATGAGTATCATCTAAAATGTAAAACATATTTCCCAAACTAATATTTCCCTTATTTGTAACAACTGGCATTCTTAACTTTATAGATAATAAAGCTTCACTTAACCCTTTAAATGTAAAGAGAATTATTTGTTTTAAATTCTCGTTTAGTATGTTTATTTTAGACGAGGAATTGTCTTTTAAAAAATCGTAAATGAAAGAAGAGACAAATGTTTTAAAATAATTATCAATCAAGTTTTGTCCATTTGATATCCTTTTATAATATTCAAAAAATTCCTCATTCCTAAATGAAAAACTAAATGTGAATACAAAAGCATCTGTTTCGTAGTTTATTAAGGTTTCTAATGTCTGAATTGTTTTAGGCAACGGGTCAAAAACAATCAATAAAAATAATTTTCCTTTATAAGCCGAACTCAATACAAATCCCATTAAAA
>JAQGBZ010000716.1:0-16714 GCA_034687125.1 Neelides folsomi
ATTAAAGAACGTGAATAGTGGAAAAGAATGAAAAGATTAATTGAGTTTCCAAGCGTTCAAATGGCGACTACTCAAAAGTTATATATATATAAACCAGCAATCGGCCAGTCTCCCGACTGGTTGATAACTTCTTTCCATTAAAAACTATTAAATGGTACAAACCATAGGGTCCGATATCTGTCCCCCGACCCGGGTACTTTTAAAAGCATACCCCCAGACAGATTTCAATACAATGGATAGAAGTTACGAAACCGTAAGGAGACGGGCCCTTTGCTGGTCTTTAGTTATAAAATATCAGTGTATTGAGGTAATCTGTCAACATTTAGCTCTTATTACAACAGTGTGGGCTGAATTAATATTAAAAACCTTTTAAAATCATGACAATGACACAGAGTTTGGCATTTGCCACCCGATTCGGGTATCACCCGAGCCAGAAGGTCGGGACGGACACATTATGGGCCCGGAGCCGGACACAATATTTTTAAATCATAGAATAGGGCAAGGGAAAGAATTTGCGAAAAAACGTTTCCCTATGAACGTATGTCAAACTCAAACTCTCCAACTTTTCTAAAATATTTCAAAAGTTTATGTTTCTCTTTCTTGCCAAAACCCGCATTGTCGCAGATTTCTCAAAGACGATCGTGTTAATTAAAAAAAGGGCCTGTCATTTTTTGAACGGAAAGATTTCAGTCAGATGGGCATTTGTAATTTAGCCCCCACTGTTGTAGTAAGTGAGAAAAGTTCGCTTAATACCACAAACACTGGAATTTTATAAAGGTAGATGAAAGGAGGCGTGCTAAACGCATCTCAAAGAACCAACTCTCATTTTGATTCAAATAAAAATAAAAACATTGGATAGCTCATTGCTTCATCTCACTCCATTGGCGACAGAATTAAAAGTAAACAAAATCGCCTGTTTCTACAAAATATATAAAAAAAATTCAAATTTATTTATTTGTTTTTATTTTTTAAATTGAACAATTTGGATAAGGAGTTCTTGGGATAAGACGACCATATACAGGGTGGTATCTTTTTTTAATCATTTATAGATTAAAAAAAGAATCTATAAATGATTAAAAAAAGACACCAACTTAAGGACCACCCTGTAGAGGTAATCTGCTATACTATATAACTAAAAATATTTTTTTTGTATTTTTCAGCTTCAAGAATTTCGAATAAAGATGGGTGGAATATTACCTGAAATACCTAAAAACAATCCTCCTCAAGGGAGAACCGAGTTTGAGAATTTGACTGATCTCCTTCAATATCTCATTGATGAAGATTCAAGATTGAAAGAAGAGAAGAAAATAGATAGTTCAAATACTCTTATTAAAGAAACCAATGATAGTCAATCGATAGACGCATAATAAAAAAACATTTAATTGTCTTTAATATTCTAGTGTTTTACTCATTTAATTTATACGTAATAAATATAATAGATACATCTAAAATCGGATCTTGAATTTTATGTATAGTGATTTTGTTAAAGTTAATAAAATGCTAAGAATTTTAATTTTTTATAGTTTTTTATTACTGATATTCTTTACTACCTATTGATATTTAACAAAATAATTGGTTTATCAAATTTCTATTACTTTGAAAATATTTGAAAATTATGCAATTCATTTAAAGTTAGTTAGGTAATCACATATCAATTAAAAAACAATCCATGCATAAGAGTTTAGTAACACTATCCAGAACATTCGGTAGCGCAATAATCATGATTTATAATTTACTATTTTATGGTACAAGAGCGTTAAATCATAAAACCACATTGGATTTTATATCATGTTCCATAAGGACTTTGTGAGTTAATGCATATAAGTATGGCCTTGATTGTAAATTCAATTCGCTGCACGTCGGTGTCTTCGTGGAGGGAGTTGGGAGTATGTATAGAGGGAATTGTAAAGGAAGAGAAAATATTTACTCTGATTTTTCCGACTTTTCGTTTCTACTTGGGAAGACCTGAAGGAATCTCGTTCTTTTGATCTCTGGGGACGTTGCATTAGATATCCCATCTTGTCCTCATCAAACAATGTCATCGAGTCCCCCTCATCCCGCCCGCCTACTTCTTCCACAAATTATTTAAACATTCCTCTTTTACTAAAAACTTCATATCCAATTAACAATATTTTAATTTAAACATTGATCTTTCATCCAGAGGCCTTTTATCAGTATGCAATTGAATAAATAAACAGAATAATTTGATTGAAATTAATACAACGATTTCGATCGATAATAAGTCTATAAAGAAGACTTAATCAAAAGTATACTTTAAAGTTCTATAGCCCTAAAATGATGAAGATTTGAGAAGCTTTCAATTTAAACATCTTCAAAGTTTGACTTGTTAGAGAATTCCTACTTTTTCACTTTCTTCGCATTTCCACTCGCAATTTTCAATCTAGCACGTTCTTCCAATTCCTTCAATCGTATCATTTCATCATCGTACCACTTTATTTCAAAACCATAAGATGTTCCTTTCACAATGAATCCAACAATTCAATCTAATGAGAAGAATCATTCAATAAATTGCTCTATATACCCAAATTGCAATGTTTATTGAAACGCACGCGTATCATTAAATCAAAATTTTGCAAATCTAAAAAACATGAAAATACTCAATTGCTACATTTGTATATGAAGTTACCATGAATTAATTATATTTGCAATATAATATTAAATTGTAAAATATTTTAAATAAAGGAAATTTTCAAGTGTGTAGATATTGAAAAAGTCTTCAGTGCAGATAAAATATAATTGAATATGCAAGTCAAGTCTGTTTATTCATGTCCATGTTTTGTAAATGGACGATAAGTTTGATAAGGCATGTCTGAACGATTTGCAATGTTGGTATGTCAGTGTATGGAGTTATGTAGGAGCAGAGCGAATAAGGAAACAGGAAGACTGTGAGATAGTTTAAGGGCAGTTTGATTGAATAGAGTCAACTCGGTGTGTTGACATCAAAGATGTCCCCACGCCTTGAAGGACGGAAACCCAAGGGAGAAGTCGCAAGTTTCTTCCTCTGACTTTCTTCAACGACCTCCTTTGAAGATGAGGATGAGAGGAGTCCCATAAATACATACAAATACATTCACCCACCACTCCAATGAAACTCAGGCGACCCGAGAGCAAACACACTTCTCTTAATGCAAATATAACATGGATTTTACAACCCTAATCAAAAAATTTCCCCCTTTTTTTATTCCCTTCAACTCTTTTGAGTTTTGGAAAGCAGGAAGGTCAGTCAAGTGAATTCATGTCCGGTCCAACCAACTTTTTTCTAAGAGAAATGTCTTGAATATAAATGTAATTCAATTACATGGGAAGTAACATGAGGGGAATTTACGATTTCATTCAAATTCACGTTTTTCATCCCCAGCGTCGTCGAAGCCTTTTGATGTGCAAAATCATTCTTTTAAAATTAATACATCTATTGCAATTAATAATGGACAAATTTAAGGAACCTCGCTTGGTTGATTCCTTCATCCCCATCTACAAGTAATGCACAAGGGAATCTGATGATACTAATATTCATGCCGGGGACATATGTCATCCTGCATTTATTTGGAATTTCGAGATACAGGGAAAGCATCGGATCATTTCTTTTTCATAAGGGTGGAAATGCGATTATGTAAGAACGGCGAGGGTGGATTGTGAGGGTGGGGAAATCCATCATATCTCATCTTGGTCCAAACTCGATTGAATTGAATGAGTCAATGGACTTACCAGCTTGGACAGTTGATTCTATTACATCTTTCATTACGAGTCCATTCATTGAGAGGGCGAGGAATGGAGACGAGGGCGAATTTCCCCTTTTAATCTCGCACCCTTCCCTTCTTCCTCATCACCCAAATACCATCTTAACACTATCAGACAATCTTTGCCAACTAATGAAATTCCCTGTCCAAATTTTGTTCTTTCCTCCAAAATTCACTAGGGACAAGCAGAATTTTAGTAATATCAAAAGTACATTATAGGTAAACAGAAAAAACATAAAAGATCAATATTATATCAAAAATCATCAACATTTTTATTCTCCGATTTTCGATAGAAAAGATATTATCTATTTAATTTAAATTCCGAATAAATTGAATGGAAAATGGTCGAAAATGAGCACAAGGACTTGAATTGAAAAACTGATCAATTCAATGAGGAATTGGAAGAGTAATTGAGTAGGGAATAAAGGAGATTAATATCTCGTCGGTTCTCGATCAAAGATTAAAGTGGGTTTGAAGATTGAGGACGTTCGAGAGGGCGATTGATTTTTCCTCTTTCGAGGAGGACAAGAAAGAAGTTTTTATCCCCTTTGATTGAATTGCGTCGAAGTCATTCGTTTTATGGGTCGCGGAGTGTAATTATGTGCTGGATGGAGGAGAGGTGAAGGTGGAGAAAACCAGATGGTCCTTCAACGCTCTTCTGGACTTTCGCCAATTTGAAAACGATCGCTCCAATCGCCCGACCTTTCCATACTATCAAAAAACTTATGATTTTTACTTTTATATGATTTTATTTTATATGAATATAATTTTATTCAATTTTGTAATGTCTTACATAACTACCAGGAACGTTAAATAAGACGACAAAGGTTTTTAAAAACAATAAAGAGTTTGGGTCTTTATTCAGCAGCGTTCCTCCTCCTCAGGAGAGGATTCGGTAAAGTGTGTGTGTGTGTGTGTGTGTGTGTACAGAAATTCGGGCCTTTATAAAGGACTTCTTAAACATTAGGACATAGAGTACTAAATTTGGAATTATTCTAAACTAACATTATTTACTTAATCTTTATACATTGTTTACCAGTGCCAATTTGCGACAAGTACAAATAAATATAACTCTACAAATACATAGTGTAAATTAAAGGATTACCATTAAATAGAATTCTTGGAATTCTAACTTATTCTAAAATACACAAATGCATAGTCCTAAATCTAACTACTTATACAAATAACTAAAAATAAGTGATTTGCATCAATATTCAAGTTTTATATTTCTAGTAAAATAATATGGTAATTGTAAATAGCCTTTCACTCATTATTTGAGTAAAAAGAAAGAAGATGAAAAAGGATTGGGAAAATCTCCCCCTCCCCTTACTGACATCTCAAGATGGATGAGCCGATGACCCGAGTGAATATACATCACCCTTTTTATCTTACAAAAAAACACACTTTGGTCTACTACATGTACTTTCGATGAGCTAGCTCACTCAATCTCATTGGACTCAATCTCCTATATTAGCTGGCCCTAATTCTAAAGATGTGCATACAATCTCTTTTAATGTTAGTTGAATCTTGGATAAAATTAATATGAAAATTAAAGAGAAATTCTCATCCTTTTCCTCAAATAATTTAATGGAAATTAATAAGTTAAACATAGGAGGAAAGAAAAGTGAGAAAATTCGGATTTTTCCGCAAAGTTTCCATCCCCTGTAGATTTCCCTTGAATTTGACTTGCATCGGCAAACACCCTATTGATCCTTGGAATTCTCGTATTTTTCAGATTTTCATCGCTCTTTTGGAAAATGATATTATGGAGGTCCTCAAAACTTTTACGGAATTACATGCATGCTCTCACCTGCCTTGACTGGAACAATATGAAGAAGAGTTTGTTAAAAAGTATATTCTTTCACCCTGGGTTCGTTGTGGAAGGATGTTGGGTTCGAGTGGTTTAAGATCTCGTCTGCGGCATGTCCGGGTGGGAGGATTGAAGGGAAAAAGGAATAGTTTACCAGGAATTTCCTATTAGCCTTCACCCATCCCCACATACATACATCCTTTCCTCATCTCGGATTCTTCTATTAAAGCAAAGTTTGCGAAAAGTCAAGTTAAGTCACCGAGGACCTCCCTTACCATTTTTCTACTCGAAGGGTTCCGGAAAAGTCGAGTCATTGCTTTGGATACTCTTTTATTCACCTAATATAAACTATCTTTTGTAGGCACATTGTCCTCCTAACTCTTACGCGTACATATACCTAAAATGTCAAGCAATGTGCAATACACATATCATACATTACGACCTACTCGCGATTGGGCATACAGGATTCGGTACATGTAGTATTGGGCACATAGAAAATTGGGCATTAGATGAATTGCCACATATACGTATGTTAAATATTTCTTTTGAAAAGTATTTATCACGGATTTAAATCTATTTGTTACTTATATACATTATTATAACTTAATTAACAATAACTACTTACATATTATTTTAAACTTAGGGTCTCATATTTATGTGTAATGTTTATTTTATTTGAAGACTAATAATACCAATATTCAACATGTTATTATATTGAATTTGTTGAACCTTTTTATTAAACATACTTGCTCATAATCAAATAGGTTTAAATCCGTGTACTCTTGAAAAGATACTCTTGAAAAGGTTAAAAGGAAATATTGTAACATTTTTATTAAACATACATATATGTGGCAAATCATCAAATGCCCAATTTTCTATGTACCCAATTCAGGGTGCCCAATGCTACATGTAGCGAATCGTGTATGCCCAATCGTCAGGACACCAAACATTACACATACATTACACAACCGTCATGTTCTTTCGATATCAATGTATTTTGTAACATTCCCTTTATAAATAGTAAGATACAAATTGGCAGAATTCATGATTCGGTGCATATTTAAATCTTGAACACGCCTTCTACAACTTCTTTTTAAAATTTTGAATATGTTACATTTGGAAAATTTGGATAGAATTGTTATTCGGGAGATTTTAAATATATAACATTGAAAGCAGTGGAGTAATTATCGAATACTAGTTAAAGTATCCTATGTAATATTGAGTTGAACTTGTTCAATAAGAGGATGAACCCAGGAATTAAGAGATCCGCAACTTTTTCTCTGGTCGAGTGGAAGGTTTTTCTGCATGGATGTACATAAGATGATGAGATGAGGGCTTAAAGATCTTTTTATTCTTCTCGCGATCTTTGTGGGTCGACGATGAGCTTAAGAGTTGTGTGGGCAAAGAAGAGTCTATGAGTGATTCCGACTAAGTTTGGAGACTTGATGTGATGGCGGTGGGATCCTTGGGCTTCATTAAACGCCGTCCTCCTCTGACTTCCTAAAGAGACCCACAGAGACCAGAGGAGAAAGACAAGGGAGGCCATGGGGGACATTTGGACATATGAGGAAAATCATTGGGCAGAAGTCTTTTCTGAGGGCGAGAGGGTTCCTGGTTGGCAATAGCAAGCGGGGTTTTCTCTGTCAAACTTTGATTCAGTCGCCTCCCCAATACTCACATAAATCCAGGGGAGATGAAGAGAATCAAACTTTTCCCAACTCTTCCGGTATTCAAGACTCGATCCGAGGATTGGCGAAGATCCCTCTGCAAACTCACCTCATTATCATTCACATCCATCACAATGGCTTCCTAACTTCAAATAAATGCTCAAACTGCGGACTTTTCCATGGAACGACTCCTTATAAAAATTCTATCATACGAGTTCTTCATACGCACATGAAAGAATTTAGATTTATATATGAATTTTAACCTTAATAATGAATAACGATCAAAATACTTTAATCGGTAGGGCCATGACTAAAAATCATTATTATCTAAATATTTTACAACGTCGTAAAGAATATAATTTAAAAATAATTTAAAGATTAGAATTTAAATAATTATCGCAGTTATTTTTAATTGATCTATGAACGATAAAAATGGAATCTACAAACATTAACCCTTTGAATGTGTTTTAGATGAAAAAATATAAATAAATTTTATGAGAATAAAACTTAAATTGCCAAGCTATGGCATCTGAACTATGGTATTTAATTAATTGTTCACTTTCCAAATTCTGGGAGAATGTAAATAAAAGATTTCCGAATTCTGGGAAGATTTTATTTATGATAGGAGATAAACAATTTCACTTTTAAGCCAAATTGCATAGACATATTATCAATTTAAAATAAGAATCGATTATTTAATAACATTCGGCCTATGCTTCTTATTCCTAATACATATATGGCTAAGATTTCCCTATCCTGTAAAATTGAGCATCAGTGGAGCACCATGGACCTAAAAAGGGCTGAATTTTAATTTCCCGGTAAGGGTTTTTTGCGCCAAATTTCGGCCATTGTCGTAACGGCAATTGCATTAATTGCAACTGCAGTCAGCCATAACGTTACTTTTAGGGTAAATTAGGTTAATTTGATGAGCAATTTATAATTGCTTACCTATCCCAATACAAAATAATTAGCTTTAAATATATGTAAAAAATGAAAAAATTACGGCAGCATTTGCAGGAATTAGGCAATTACCGGAATTGTTGTATTTGCGTGTCGACAGTTGCAGTAATGGCGGCTGAATGTTGGCCTCACGGAAGTTGCCTGCTGCCGTCAGGCAGTTTCCCGCTGCCGTTACAGCAATTGCTAGATTTATTATATACATGAATAAGCAATTTCTGTCTACGGCAATTGCCTAAAGTTGACACAAATCTCGACCGGAATAAGAAATTTCAGCCTAAATTAGGAGCACAATGGATCAGGAGCGAATTTTCCCAACATGGAGCTTTTTTGCATGGTGCTCCATTTTACAGGATAGGGAAATCATAGCCATTTTAATGACATTTATAGGTAAAAGTGTATAATTTAATAAGAATGTTTAATAATATAATATTAATAATAATGTGAAGCTTGGCGTTTGGCTCTGTGTAGTATTTAATTAAATCCCGTAAACTGAAGTTTACGGGACCGTCTAAATTAATGTACTTAAAATATTTTTTCTTACTAAATTGATAGCGGATTATGTCATAAATAATTGTTTTCCACCTATAACCATCATTATCATATTCGTAATCTCCATAATCGATTTAGTTGAAAAATACATCATACTGTACATACTCACATCGCCTTTATTTCAAACGAAAGCTAACTTTAACTAATTATTAATAGAAATTCAACTTTAACTAACTGTATCTCTTTCAATATAATTTTGAATTACTAATCACTATCATATTCGTGATATCCGCTATCAATTTAGCAAGGAAATATACTTAAGTACTTACCTTATTTGAGACCGTCCTGTAAACTTGATTTTATCTTATGTTGCAATGATAATTGATAATATAAGATTTCTTAAGATGACATCAATTGTTAAACAAGTGAGAAATGAAATGGAAAGTGAAAATTGAACGAGAAATTTCACTGGCACAAACGCGGGGCCACTCTGTAATTTAGAAGGAATTTGTGTGGCCTACAAGTGTTACCATACCATATTTTGGAAAGATTTTATATGGCCCATTTGTTTGACCAGACCAGAATTTTATATATTTAATAGTGGCCCCACTTCGGGGCCAGCCCTGAATTTGGAGATTATTTGCGGCCCCATTGCGGGGTCAAACCATATCAAAGGGATGACTTATAAAAATAATGTATAAAATTCATTAGAACATATCATAAAGGATAATGTCGAATGAGCGAATTTCCCTTGACAGGATTTACGAGCTGACCATCGGCTGAATGTCCACTAATGCCGTAATACCCTATGAGGGTCTTTGATTAGAAATGTGGAATAATTGGGGAGGGCAATGAAGTGGAATTACACCATTAGGGCAAGGAGTGGATTGTGTTCGGATGGATATCCAAATGTATTAGATGAACAAGGAGACTGGGATTGCTCACAAATCATTGAGGGAGAGGCGGAGAGACTCAGGTTGAGCTCTTAATTAAAGAGACTTGCATTATTGGAAGACCCAATGGGGAAGATTCTCAACTTTCTCCTTTGACTCACTAAACTCACACAATGGCCAAATAGAGATATTTAAGGCGTTTGACAGGGAAAGGAAGGGAATGGACATAGGCCATAACGGTGTTGAGAAATGAAATTCGCGCGGTTTATCAAAACAGGTATTACCCGAACTGATCTTTTCGGACAAATTCGTCTGCCGTT
Source organism: Neelides folsomi (assembly GCA_034687125.1). Taxonomy (NCBI): domain Eukaryota; kingdom Metazoa; phylum Arthropoda; class Collembola; order Neelipleona; family Neelidae; genus Neelides; species Neelides folsomi. The sequence goes on from JAQGBZ010000716.1 coordinate 9,898, forward strand.
TCGGTTCGGTGATACTTAGGATCACCAAACTTTTTGTGAATTTTCTAGAGGACCTATTATCAAAATTTTGTGTATTTTTAATGCAAGCAGGAAATAAAATAAAAATATGTATCCATAACCTTTTAATGCGCCCTCGTATATAAGAGGAAATTGACTATTTAGGTAGAGTTTCGAGAGGAAGGAAATTTCCTCTTTATTAAACCAACCCGATGTATAGGATTAAGAAGAGCTGGGGGAGTTGGATGGATTTTTCCCTCATTTTCCAGATATGTTTCCAATCGCGAAATGTCGAGATCTCCCCACCACTGTCGAATTCACCGTCGTTGAATATTTCGTCGGGGATTATGAGATTTAAGGTTGGTGAGAGATGAGAATGACGTTCGACGATGCATAAAACTACATAGACTCTGAACCTTTTCATTTAATTTGCAACCTCTTGAGATTCGAAAATAAGTTCCCCTTCTACTATTCTTCCTAATTCCGAATGGTTTTCCATTCCGTGTTCTGTTTATGTGAAGGCGGGACGGCGCGGGGCCGAGGGGCAAAGAGCTTAAAAGAGAAGCTAAGAGCCTCAGAAAGATCTCGAGGAATTACAACCTGATTAATTAACAAGGATTCCATCCTCTTCATTTTCTTTCCAATTGGACAAAATCCTCATTTTATTCCTTAGCTCCCCCCCCCACCAAATTCCAAGTTTATTAAACAGAGTTAAATCCTCGATATTCAACGCACTAATATTTTCCCACTTAAAATGGATTATGTGATTAATATGCTATATTGAAAACAGCTAAGATAATATCTTACAATTTATTTCATTTTTTTACAAAGTCAACATATTAACATACGTAAAATTAAATCTTTACAGAATTAAGAATTATGTACTTCTGTCAATTTTTAGATTCCAAAAGTCTATTCTAGTTTAATCATGGGTAAAATAATTAAAGTACATCCTGTTTTTATTTTATTAATAATGTAATTAATATATTTACAAGGATTATCAGAAGAAGGAATAGACTACCTACCTCATTGGAATATATCTTTTACAGATGCACTTAAGAGATGGTTAAATAAATAACAATGTCATATTGGTTTTTACATGATTTTTATTGTTATTTTTTCAAAAATTTTAAGCTTTAATTTTTAATTTAACTTGTAATACTACCTATATATGACTTTTAATCCCTTCGAACACTTGATGACACTTTTAACTTATTATAATATTTATATTATATAATACGTAATTATAATGTCGTCATTTGACTAATTTTACTAAATATATTCAATTTTATTAATACTTACATTTAGTACGCATTTATCAGTCGCTAGTTAATTGCGATTTCTTATAATTTGGTTTTATAATAGCTACAATATCAAATTTTGATGTTAATTTACAATTTAGCATTTTCATTGAATAATGATGCAATATTAGGTAATATAATTTAAATACATAATGTTAATATTTAACTTGCTTAATCACATACTATACATTATTTAACATACATATACAGTTTTTAATTGTAATATATCTGTAAAATTTATTTTTATGTATGGTATAATTGGTAAGATACATTTATGACAAGGTTCGCCATACTCGTAAAGGCAATTCAACATTTTTCATAATCAAATACCTATATTATCTCATAACTCAAAATAGAGTGTTCAAAAGTCGACTATCAAATTGCATCATTTCATAAGTGTACACTACCTGTATACATACTACATATAATAGACTTTTTTTTTTAATTAATTCATTATATGTTAAAGTGCATTTAACCAATGAAATATTTATTTTTCTAAAATACTTATGTAGAGTAGGTATGTAACAAATGATTATATTGTTAATTGTATTCATAATGTTTGAGATAAATCCGTATACTTATACTTGTTAGGTCGTATTTTGAGAACTTGCACTTTTGTACTCACCATACTGTAAATACAAAATGCTACTTAAATATTTAATGCTACTCAAACAATATACATTATTATGTTACGTTTCTTTATAAATTCTGCCAGGATCTTATGAATGAATGAGCTTAATTTTAATTACAATCAGTTATACAATAACTCTGTACCTACCCACAGCATGAATATTTGTTACTTATTGTTAGTACTTTAACAGTTTTTAACAAAATATTACCCAATTAATTAATTTTTAATTACATAAATTCATGGAATGTAATTATGTAGTTCTCTCAAAAACTTTCTTTTAAGACCAAAACGCTATTTTTGATATACTATCGACTTTCAACATTTTATAATTGTATAATTTGCATGATGCATTATATTTTTATAAGTAGAGTAAATTGACACTTTTACAATTACTTTTATAAACTTATTTCATAACTGAATTTTTGTTTAAAATTGTACCTGTCATCGTCTTATAATGTTATCTTACTTTTAGTGTATTTATAAATGTAACATGTTAAACTTCCCATTATGGCTTAACAGGCTTTTTAATGCATAATGTATTTACAATTAGTAGTATACTTATGTTATTCATTAAATTATAGGTATATTATATTAAATTAAATATAATATACCTAACTAATGTATAAGTTACAATTACAATTAAATAGTTAGATATTACCTATAAGGTGCATTTGAGGAAAAGAGATTAAGAGAACTGTAAAAATGTAAAGTGTAAGAAAATCTGCCTAGATGCTTTTTATCTGCATATAGATGTAATAATTTAATTAAGAAAATACTTTTGCCTTAAATTTTTAGATAGGAATTATCTAAATATAAATCATAAGATTTCCCTAAGTTCTTTACCCATTAAATAAGAACGTCACTTGACTTGAGCTTATTACATGCCTTGTTTCCTAATTATTTATTATATCAGTGCTTATTATATTCAGTATTTATATCTGACAAATCATTCATTATCCAAAATATCGCCTGTTGACGTTAAAAACAAATTTAACTTAAATCCTCCAAATTTAAACTATTGTATTTTAGTATGCAAATTACTACGTAACTCTACGTGGTTTACATATTATTTATAAATACAATTTATGTACTTATACTATTTACTATATTTAAGTATGTATTACAGAAATAGTGCGCTTATACCAATAGAAAATGCCTTATTACTTACCTACATATATAGTACATAATTATATTAAATTTATTAATATGCATAATATAATCTTATGGTATTGTTAATGAATCATACAACAATAATACATAAATGTACATATTATGTACCGACGTATGTATGCTCATTTTGACTAAATAATTCTATACAATATATAGTACATGAGAAATATAATTAAATAGCAAATATAATTAATAACTTTAACGAAGAAAAACAATTTAGTTCAATTACCCTTTCACATTTTTGTTGGAGCCATTAAATATAATTATCATGAATTTTTTAACGAAGATAAAGGAGTCCGATTAGGATCAAAATACCGATGTGAATTCTCTCCTCTCCCTTTGAGCTTGCTGAAAAAAGAATAAACATATAATTTAGACTTTTTTATAAATCGCTGATTAAGAATTGCAAAGGGAGTGAATGGGGGAGAAAGGAACTCATCAGATCCCAATGTAGGCAATGCCCAAATAATTCCACGAAGCATCACACATGAGATGAGGGAACAACAAAGGCCTGGTTAATGAAATGATGTCTGATGCGGAGGAAGCGAACAGTAATTTCTTGAGTCAAAAGAAGACTCGGGTTTATAGGACGTTGTGTGACAAGGAGTGGGAACGGGCGGAGTTGATTCATCGGTGAGATTGAAAGTCGACACCTTTGTGTGGAGCCTCAAATTCCATTTCCTCGTCAACTCCCCCCAAACCCCCCCCCCCCCCTTCAGAATGCAATGTGTGTGTGCATTAAAAGCGACCTCATCGGAGACGCGTCTCTTGAGCAGAAGCCTCGTCTTCCTTGACATTCTATTTTTAAATTGATAGCTCACAAGTCTGAAGGACTCAATAGAGAAAACTCATTTTTGACTACGAGTTTATTTATTCTTTCACATTGATTTTCTCCTTTCACTAGACGGGTTTGAATCAGCACATGCTGTGACACATTTCTCCTTTTTCACACTTCTCCAGTCCTTCAATTTTGGACAAATATTGCAAAACCTTTCACTGAATATGAAACATGGAAAACAATTGTATTTGAGAATCGTGATATAACTTACATGAATAATTAAACCTACAAAAAATAAGTATTTAAATATAATACCCTATAATCTCACAATTGTAATAATCAAATCTGAAAGTTAGTTAGATTTCCTTATTAAAAGTTAAAGTTTCGCTGTCGCATTAAGTTTTGAAGAGGAAACTTTTTGGAAATGTTTTGTCTTTATGATGAAATAAATATAAAAATATTAAGAAAAAGGAATCTCTCTTGATATGCAAAGGGGATGGTGAAGGTGGAAGAGTAATGAAGATGGGGGAGGATGAAAAAAGGATGATTAATGAAAGAGGGGACTTACATGGCGTGTCACCTTCGGGCCAAAAGGAATTCCCTTTTTCGCTCGACTTGCTCGATCGTTGCTCAGATTTGTCCACGGTATTCAGACTTGATTGATACCCGGACCCTGAAAAAGAAGATGAGACACGATGAAAAAAATTCATTAACACCTCCCTTCTTTCAAAAATCTTCAAAGGTGTAAAGTGAAAGCAAATGAAATGAGAGTCCTTTCAAAATATTCACATGTCAATTCTAAATTTGAAGAAAATTTACAAACGACCTACTTAAGGTTCGAAAGGAATTATTAGAAGATCAATACTAGACATACTTAAATGCTTCCATACTGTATATGACAAATTTGTACATATCATACAATTATCAATATTATACTCGTATTTAAGCCTTTAAGCTAAATATGTATGTATACTGATAGATTTTTTCCTAATAAAGATCTTTAATTATCGTATCGTAGTTTCGCAGTATTGAATTGAGGAATTTCCTTGTAAGGAACTTTAATTATCTTTGTTAATTAAACATGGAGTGGTCGTAGGTAGGGCGGGGAATGACTTTTGGGTATAAGTTATGAGGAAGCTGGTGCGAATTTGTGGTTTGTCGTTCAATTAAACTGAAAATAACAAGTTAACCATCTGGTTCCTATCAGAATCCATGATGCTTTCTCCAACACACCAGCTCTCAACCACAATGTCACGATTCCCATTTGTAAGTTGATTCCTTTTCCTACCCGCCTTTAATTCCCCATTTCATTCACACAACTAATCAGACCTCAGACTTATAAATTACGACCACCATTACATATTTCGCACAAAGGGTTTTTCAACACTTTGGCCAAGATTTCAATCCTATATTCATTTCATAAAACTTTACAAGCTTGAATAAACTCAATATTTTTCATCAATTTACACTCAAAATAATAGGAGACAACTTCCCAATCCCCAGCCCTATTGTGGAAATGAAGAGATGTAAATAAGATAAATAATGACGCAAGCACGAATCTATCCTCGATGATTGAGAGAAAAGTCAGGAAAAGAAAGGAGAAATGAGTGAGAAACGAAGTTGTTATTTTCCAACATCACGAAGCCAGCTATCTATTTTTTCCTTATTTTTCCGCTGATGGGGTTGATAAACGCGGCGGTGAGGAGAAGTAAAAAATACCATATATGTATTTCTGTATATAAATATATAAAGACTCGGCATACCTTTTTCTCCAAAGCCGACGGCTAACGAGCTGGTTTGACTCGACAAGTTCCCATTCTTCTCCCTTTGATCTGAAAAGAGAGGGGAAGTGGGGTTCTTTTATACCATCAAATATCAAAATAATCTCATCTTCTCTCCTCACCAAACGAGACGGTGAGGAAGAGACATTAAGGACAATAATGGACACAATGGGCAAAAAAGGGAAAAAACATCATCACACACACTTTTGTGCATTCCCTGCCCACCACCTACAGAGAAACGGAAACGGCCAAAGAATAACTTTTGAAGAAGAGAAAAGGGAAAATTCAACTTCATCCTCACCTTTATGTTTCTTGTGGATAACTTTTACTGTAGTTGTCGCAATTGTCGTTGTTGTTGACGGTGTCGTAGCTGTAAAGTTCACATTCGATTTTAACTTTTCCAACTACTTATTTGTTCTTTTGTAATTTGTAATTTAAAATTATTAAAATAATAATCATTCGATTTTTAAAAGACGAATAAAACATTTCTATTGCATATTTACTAAATATTGCTCACCATAAACTTTAATCGTTCCATCAGTTTCTCCCCTAAAATAAATTAATATAAAACTTTTATTGGTTTGGTCTTTTGTAATTTTCTAAATGCTACTGACAATTAGTTAGTTAGACAATTCATTGATTTTACCGTGGATTTTTCGCAACGCATTTATAATTTCCTAAATCCGCATCTGAGATATTTAAGACCACGAGCCGCATGTGTATTTTGTATGGCGGCATTCCAACTGTGAGTTCGGACTTGTGCTTGTCGCTATTGTGGATCATGTTCCCATCGTCTCGGGTCCAGTAGTTGAGAGAGGTCGGATGAGCTTCTGAAGTACATTCCAACGTCACATGGGACCCGTATGGCGTCCCAATAAGCTGATGCGGAATCCAAATCATTGGAGGAACTGTCATCAAAAAATAATTTATTATTCACTCCTCTCAATCTAACTTCATTTCTCTGTATTCCAAATGAATTTTAATGTATTTATTAAATTATGATGAATGCTCTCTAAATTGGAAGATCGAAATGAAATAAATAATATAATTATCAGTAGTTTCTCTAATAATACGTATAATTAATAAACCCGATCCATTAAAACTTCATACAGTAATATTTTTTAGGCGTATCATTCTTAACTGTGATTAGATATTATTA
>JAQGBZ010000717.1:0-16626 GCA_034687125.1 Neelides folsomi
AAAGTGCAAAATGTGATATACTGAATAATTTGAGAAAAGAATGCAAGGTAGTCGTAAAAGGGATTTTGACAACTCCCATGCTCAGGAGTAGTAGATAATATGTAATTATATATATGTAGTTAAATGTGAATACTGTGATAGTATTTATGTATTACATCCAGGTAAACATTCACTTTGCATCTATTAGTAAAGGGTTGACACATACTCACCTTTGATTTTGTTGAGATTTTATAAAAGGATCTGAAAGTTAAATTGCATTTTTGACTACTTATATGCCCATACAATAAAATAATAAGCTATTAGAGGTTTTTTCTTGGAGGAAATTTCGTTCTTTGTGGAGGAATTGGTTAAAAATATGTACTTGTCATGCAGACATGAGCCCTGAAATCAAAGGTAAAAATTCCTTTCTTAGAGCTTAATTATCCACCTAATAAAGGATTATAGACTTGTATATGTAAATTAAATATGTGGGAAGAAGTGGTGAAGTTTCCGAGGTTGGTTGGGGTTCTAAGGAAGAAATCATCATTACTTTTTTTATTAACTCCACAAGATACATAAATTTCATTTTCTCATTCACATTTAATTGTAATTGATAAGTGGGGTCAACGTTTACCGATATTATGCACATGAGCTATTATGTAATTATATTAAATACATTACATATACTCTCCCGGCCATGGATCTAGGCAGACGAAATTTTCGCTAAATTGACATCAAGTAACTGTTTTTTTAAAATTACATGGCAATTCACTGTAAAAAAAACCTTACATGTTATTTGACAACGTTACCCTATTTTCTCACATTAAAATAAGTAAAATGCATTATATTTCAATAGCTTTATTTAGTTTTCATGCGTTTATAATATGTTTTGTTTATCTGAGAAGAAATAAGGTAAATTAAATTTTCGTCTGCCTAGATCGGTGGCTGGGAGAGTACCTAACTACCAATACTTAATTGAATGAAAGTTTTCATTGACTTTCCTTATTCTTTTATTATTAATTGTATTAATCCTCACACTCGCTTTAAACCCCCACATTTCTCATTTCATTCCGACATTCACGCGGATTTATTGGCACGTATAAGTTCAATTTATGAAGAAGAAAATTGACGTCAATTTTAAAATATAGTAATTTGTTGTGAACACGCTCCTTGCCAGCTTTGCTTACATAATAAATCCACACAATCCATCTCTATTTATTAAAAACTATTAATTTTTACAATAATTTGTTAAACGTGAATTATAGTATGATTAAATATATGTAACTTTTTTTCAATGGCCTTTATTCCTTTTTCCTATTTACATAAAAATAAATTCGTAAGTAGTAATAAGTAATACATAATCTAATAATGGATAAGAAAAATCCGAAATTATAATTATGTAGTATAAATGGCATATGTGTATGTTGTGATTAATATTTGTGATGCTACTTTTAATTAATATAATTATCTATTTTTCATTTAAACATAAAATATAAGTACAAATGAGAACGTATAACGATATTGTGGGTACTCATAGGATTTCATACATTTTGAGCTTTCTAGGATAAAACGCTAACACTCTACTATGTGCGAATAAAAAATACGATCTTATCTTTTTGCACGAAAGTCTTTTAACCGATTCTTAATCATATTAACAATTACTACAATCTATTTTTTACCATTTGTGATTTGTAACAATCCAGCTTATTAGTTGATAACTAGCACAATATAATTTACATCCAATTAGTCATTTTAAATCTTTAAATTTGGTTTACTTTAAGATAATATTATATTTATTTGCGATGAATGATTATTATTATGATTATTATGCTGTAATTAAAATTCTTGAAATTGTCATCGCGTTTTATTTTTTTAGTCGTAAGTGGTATTTCATTACATTATTTGAAACTATGTATTTGACACTTCTCAAGCCTGTAAATTTAACTCACCTTTTTCGTTATTTTGAAGTAATGATAGCGCTCTTAGTTGGATTCTTCTGGGAAATAAGACCAGCAATGGGATTATTTGCCGATTGTTTCCTCGATGTCTTTGCACTTCCGGTTCTCCTGTTCGTAAGGGAAACATTCTTTGGTAAATCCTACATTTAATTCCTATAAATTAAGTAAATTAATTAAGAATGTCGCCCCTGATCCGTATTGGAACTTAAACTTTGATTTGATTTGACAGGGAGGATCATCTTCATTTTCATAAGATTTGTCTGGTACATGTTTTGTTAAGAGCCCCAACGTCTTCCAAGATAAGCCGCCTCTCGAAACTTGGAGAATTGGTTAAATGCTGTCGTTTCTGGTCTTAAGGAGGAATAAAGAGAAATTTTCTGAAACTTATATTTGCTAAACACATATTTATTTACTAAAATTATATTAATTAAATTAAGACTAATTACTTATTTACCTTTAAGAAATTATCTCAAACAATAGTTTAAAAATTCAACAATCTTTGAATATCTTTGAATATCTAGTATTTAATTCGGCCAACAGTTGACATTTTTGTACATGGCAATTCATCATTGTAAATTCAAACTGACCTCAATAAATTCTTTACTCATCTGATAAGTTTTAAAACAATTCCTGTATGAATTCACAAACCAAATAGTTCTTCAAGAGCCGCTGTCATTTATGTACTTTTTCAATATTTATTGTGGGATAGAAATTAAACCATTCATGAATAAACTCTTCAGTACAATTCGCTTCTATAATAAATATTAGGAATTCCCGAATGCACGCCAATCGCGATCTTACAATTATTGTACACGAAGAAGGCGTATCAATATCCTAGTTATACACAATGTTATATTCATAACTGTTCAAAATGTGTATTATTCTATCTATATAAGGTTTATATAAGATTATCTATTGTATTTGTAAAGTCTATTACATATTATATGAGATTTTTGGTACAGGACAGGAACCAAGCAGATTCTATATTCTATTGTGTTGAAGCAAAAACTTTAAACGGTGGTTTGTAGTAAGTATTTAAGTATGTAAGGTCGGTATTATATAAATTGACGAAGCTCGTCTTTTCATTCTCTTCTTTGCATAAATATCTATACCTGCACTATATATTGTACATGAATATTACCATGTTTTATTTGCAATGAGGGTGATGATATGAATTGGCCTTAAAAGAATTTTAATACTTTGATGGAGAACCGTCGTGAAATATGAGTTTGGTGATTAAGGAATCATCACCCGCCCCAACGCTAATGGAATTAATTAATAGAGAAGGGTTTGCATTGGGAGAATCATGCGATGAGGAATTAGTAAGTAGATGGAGGATTAAACCTTCATCGCCTCTTAATTTCCTTTAATATCGATGGGTGGGCGAAGGGTGAAATGGCCACCCACGCGGCCTCCACTTCCCCTTTAATTATCAACCGGGTGGATTTGTGCCGCAGCGGGGTTCATAAAAACACCCAACGGTTATGGAATCATTCATAAAAAGGATGTTCTTAAGGAAGATATTTTATTTACTTTTGTACTCACTTAGGTCGGAAGTTGGGAAAGGTTCTTTCTCTCATCTTGTGACCCGATGACCAATAATTGATCCTTAATTTGGTCTCCTTTAAGGGCATATCATTGTGATATGAGTTTTAAGTAACGTGAAGAGGCCCGACTTTCCTTCTCATCAAATGATATTGTATTGATCTGGGGAAGTGCGGTTGCGTTGCTCTCGACGAAGACTTTGTTTCCTGGATGTGGATGGCTCGAGAGGCTGACGGCAGTGTGAGGAGTCTGAGACCTCCCTGGTCCAGCCATGAGAAAACCCAAATGCGGGCTCAGTTCTCTCCTCGTCTTCGCTCCTCGCCCGTCGGAAAAATCCGGTGGGTGAAATTGATTTTACCCTTCACTTCCTCCTTCGCCCTCGGGAAGAACGGAGGAAACTCACGTTGCTCTCCTTCGACCGGGTGAAAGGAAAAACTTAATTCAATCGCTTTCTCAATTTAAAACTCTCCATCTTCCCATTCACTTCAAAAGTTTCATTAACATTCAGCCCTTGATTATAAACTCAAGATAGTTAAATATATGTAAAATATTTCAAGTTATGTATTTAATATTTAATGTCAAATAGTAAAATAACACAAGCATCAATGTGATATTTACAAATCAATGTTTGTTAAAGAACATTTATAAAAATTTACATACTCAAATATATATGTAGTAACTAGTCCATAAGTGCTTTTTAACTTAGAGTTATATTGAACGAGATGTTTTTGACACTGCATTTTGAGAGTGCTAAATAAATAAACAAATGAAGGCTAAATAGTGAAAATGAATAAGTGGTTTGACTAAATATAAGTTTTATGAAACGTGAGAAAATGAAGGACGATTTAGAATGTGTTTCTGAGCATCCAATGCTAACATTGAAACTTGGGAAGTTCTTTGGATTGGGTAGGAATGAGGAAAAATGGGAATCTCTGCTGTCTCAAAATATCCCCTTTAATTAATTAAATGGAACTCACGAGTGGGAAAAGCAAAGTTTGAAGATCATCACCAGAAGAACTCATTTTGAACCGACTCTTTAACAGAAGGCACCCAAACTTGTAATTCAACTTTTCTCTCTCCTTTTCCCATTGTTAAACTCTCCTTTGTATCTCCTTTGATACAAAGGTCCTTTGTATCATTATTTCATTTTACTATTATTATTATGCATACCTAACGCGTGTGTATTCGGAGATAAATGTATCCGCAAACCTTCTGCAGCCCTTTTGACTCATTTCAGCCTCAATTATGTTCAAAATGAATTAGTTACTTTTAGTAAGAGGAATTATAATTTCATTCGAGCACAAATGTCCCTCGTGATTACAATTAATTCTTCAACAAGCTCATTTCAACTTTAACGTGTAATTTAATTACTCAATTTCATATCAATTTCATATCTAAATGTCTTGTTCGTTTAATGCGCATTTCATTTCCAATTGTATTTGTTATATAATCGAAGTATACCATTCATGGTGAGAATGAATGTAGTCCTCTTGGGAAGGTGTTACATTTTCCCATTTGATACATTATAGTACCTACTTGCATGAATTACATAAATATTTAAATATATGTAAACTACTGTTTATACTACTACATATTTACTATACATATGTAGGTATGTACTATAATATACATATTGTATTATATGGTATGTATATTAGACGTTCATTCATAACATTAGAGTAAAATTAGACATAAAGTAGCCATTTAAAGATATACTCTATTATTCAGATACAAATTACATAAGATATGATAAGACTTGGGACATTTACAATATTGGTATTATTATTTATTAGGTAAATTCATATTTATGATGCTTTCTCTGAATTAATTTCTGTGTGCAATTATAGGACACAATTTACACATGTTTTTGAATATGGTAATGATAATTAGCAGAGAAAATTGGTTAAATCATCATGAAAGTTTAGCTCTCCGTTTTCATTGTTGGGAAAGTTAAAAGTTTGGTTATGCAATAAAGATTTTATATATGAAAAGAGTAAACAAATTGATCAAAGCCATCAAAGAAAGACAATTCCAGCCTCTCTATTTTATGATTTAATTAAATGAAATGGACTTATTCTGACTGAGCTTTTTATTAGACCACGATAAGAAATGGGAGAGAAACTTAAAAGATTAAATTAACTGGGTCAGACACAAAAGGTATTTAGGTAATTTAATACTTTCTCCTTTGCTCCTGCCTAATCTGCTTAGTTCCACTTTTAATTCCAAATTCCCTCCAAATTAATTTTCTATCTCTCTTTCTTAATTCCTCGAAATGGCCTTTGATAGCGGTGGATTTGAGAAAGAAAAAAACTTTCTTTTGACTCGCTTCATTAAAATTCCGCCAAATTTAAAAATATTTATGTATATACTAATAAGAAACGGAAATTAAATGGAGAAGGGAGAAATGTGTAATTTGACTAAATCTTCATTATATCTATAAACCTTGGTTAAAAGACTACACATTCGTAGTTTATTAAATCAGAAATAAGTATGTAATAGATTTAATATATAATTCACCATATATTGATTTGGTGGATTGGTTGATTCATAAATTGCTACTTATAGAGTATGTTATATTTCTCGTCCATTGGTGGGCTTTGGACTTTGTAGTCCCATTTACATACATACATTATTTATATGTAGTTACTTAATCGATATAAATTTTACAGCTTAAGCCATTATTCTTGCACATTTTTGTATCATTGAAACGTTTTTATCAAAGGAGTAAAACATTAAATCTTCTGTTAAGGGTGCAGTAAAGATGTTAGGAAAAGTTGTTTGCAACCGGAAACTCGGGATAGTAGAATATAGTAGATATGTATACTAATGAAATGTTCAATGCCTTTTAATACCTATATATGTACATGATACTAGAGGTTAGAGTATATGTATATCCGTAGAACAGTAATAATGAAATTGAAATTGAAATCAATTGAAATTGAGCTATTTAAGTATAAAATGAGTTTTATTATAACATTATAACTTCTTATATGTTATATTTAATCCAACCAATAAAGGATATTTTGTATTGTCTTTAGTGGGATTAAAAGTGGAAGAAGACGATGAGATGGTGCGTGAGCAACTTTCTTTGTCGGTTTGTCCAGCGTCACACGATCGGAGTCTCGGCGACGCTTTTGTTCTTCCTCTGTGCAAATCAAGTTTTTTACTATGGGATTGGGAGGAACAAGGAGGGCCAAGCGAGTTGCTACCAAATCATATCTCCATTTGCTCTCTCTTCTGGTGGTCAAAACGGAAGTGGAGGAGGAAATTCTTCTTCTTTAGTCGATGCGACTCCTCCAAGTCTCCGATGGGCTCAGGCTAGATTCGACAACAGAAGGACGGTAAGCTCATAAAGAAGTCCTTTCTTCCTTTAAAGAAAAGTTCTTCATCTCTCAATCCAATGAGGGATTCTTGGAATCGATATTATTCTTTCTTTCTTATATAAGTACTGCCTATTCGAATAGGGATAAGCTATTATACCTATTGTATGTATTTATAATATAGGAATAAATTTATATGGCTTTCTTCGCAAGCCCCTTGAAATTCATACAAGACCTCAGCCAATCCACTTTCACATCATACATACATGTATGAAGGAGATATTGCCGCGATAAATTTTATAAAAGATGTTCTTTCTGTACATAGGAATCGGAAGAAAGCAGAAGAACAAGATTTTTATATAAATAGTTATATGAGATTCTTATTGTATTCCAAATTTAACGAGAAAAACTTCCATCTAGCTTGGTACTTGGCTGAATATTGAATCTTGTATGGGATGGCATATAAATAATATACAATACTATTTCCAATGCCAATGTCCATTAATATCTGTATTTATACCTATCTGTACATATATGTATATTGTATTAAATGCATTAATAACTTAAGCAGTCGTTCATTTTTAACCGAATAACTACAACAATACATCTATAGAATTAGTTTATATGACATATACTTATCTGTATTACATTATGTGTTTATTCTAATAAATAATTATTTCACTTGATTTAACAATTCACAGCTTCGGATACATGAGTGGATTTGGGTTGGCTCCTTATGGAAAGAAATGATGAACCGGTTTGATGTCTGTTTGGCAACTCAGGTGAGCTAATCTTATATAAATACCTTTAATTCATACGATCACCCAGCATGGACTTTTTCGTCCCTTGAGGAGCAAATGAAAAGATTGGACACGCGCGAATTCAAAAAGTTTTTCCCTATTCTGCGCATAAAACAAAGTTAAGTTTTTGTTTTGTATTGAGGTTCAGGAACGATTCATTTATATAATATAAAGGTCATGTCATAATTTATGTTTCCTAAACTATATTTAATAAAAAATATCATCATGAAGAGTGTATTCAGATCGAAGTAATCCAATGGCGTTATTACTTCAGCATAAAACAATTTTTTCCATAACTTCACGGATTAAATTATAAATTCCTTATTAATTAAATCTATTCATGAGTTTGATTAAAATTCTCTCAACAAATCTCCAAGATAAAAAATTATTTATATGGTATATAAGTCTACCTTTACCTAACCTTAAAAACAAAAGCCTTTTCTGTTTCTTTCTCTTTGGATTTTGCTCAAATGAGTTTACACGTCCTCAAGATGAATTATTGTGATGCAGGGAAGGATTGAAAATTGGATTTAAATAAGCTAACCTTGCCAGCTCCTATTTTTGCTCAAAATGGAAGTTGCTTCTCTGAAGTGGAATAAATGATCTTCATGTGAGAGATGTAGGCACAGCCCGTGTTTGTATTACATAGCTTACCATATTCTGTTTGTATTGCACATATCCAGACTAGGATGATAATATTTGGATTCCTCATGGGGGCTTTCGAGTAGGGTCGGATTTGGTTTAAAATACACTCATCGTCTGAGAGAGCCGTAGGTTCTTTCCATACATGGGCCCAATATAAGGTCAAGATAGAGTCGTAATCGGACGAACCTTCGGCTCTTCGATTCCCAGCTTCATCTCAAGTGGCCAATCAGGATGAAAGTAAAGCCGTATAAATAAAATGTGATCTCCGTGTCGGGACGAATTTCAGAATGAGGCCTTTGTGAATTCGGAAAATGATGGGAGATATGTATGTACTATGTATGGACCTATTTTACACGTATATCTGGACACTCTATTAATGTAGTTATATACTATAATGCTAATATATTACATATAACTTGCTCTTTTATTAAAATTTTATCTCGTCTCCATATAAAATCTTGAATATGAATACATAAGTACATATGTATTGTTGCTATTACATATGTAATACATAAATACATTATCTATATACAAAATACACGATGATCCAAGCAAATCCGAACTAATAGAGAAAATGTGTAATCAATTAATCATAGGAAAACTTATTAAAAGTAATATTCGGATTTACAGAAGATTCCCGAAATGTCTTCTAATCTGCTCAAGTGATAATTAAACTCGAGAATCTTTTTTGTAGTATCATTTTTGTAGAATCGTTTCAAGTTAGGTAATAACTTCAGCGATGTTACTCACCATATTCAAAAATCGCCAATGAAGGGATATTTTATTTGAGACCATATGTCACTGATATTAATACAAATCTAGAGCCATAAGATCTAAAATGCGCATTTATAGTATATTTTTGATTCTGATGGAATAATACTTACTAATACATATTATTGGGCAGGAAAATCAGGGTGGAGGACATTACCTAATTTCTTAACAAAAATGCTATGGAGAAACTATGTGGAATTTTTAATGTCCGCTTCCTTGATTTTCCTGCCCAATACTCTATGTAGCAGATAATAATGTAATTATATTATGCAATAATAAATGAAAGTCTAATGATTGGATTTTTAATAACATTAGCAAGTGGATATTCATAGTTATTCAGTACATGCCAGAAGATTGAATAATTTATTTCCAAGGTAGAATGATCAAATATTTAAAACATCCTCCAATTTCCCTTGCGCTTTCCTCCTACCATTCAATTTTGATTTTTCATTTTCATCTAACAAGGAAGTGGGGTTGGGAAAAGAAGTGATTTGAAAATGAAGGATATTTTATATTTGTAGTGTTCCATCGACCGGGTGTTCTCAATTGCTGAAGTGTCGGAGAAATGGCTGGGCCCAATCTCCCTCGCCGTTCATATAAAGTCCATCGAGGAATGGCTGGTTCTCTCTGCCTTTGTTTCTTACATGCAGAATTGTTCCGTCGTGTTCGCCCAAACAGTCTCAATCCATCTCGCAGTACCCGTGTCTTTCGACCCATTGGCGGCCGCCGTAGTTCGCAGCGACGGTCCTGAGGGAATCCTGAACGAGACACTAAAGGCCGAACTTGCCGAATTCCCTTGTGGCCAACCGCTGGAGTACCTTGAAGGCCTTATGAGGCGTCTTCTGCCAAATGGCATGGACCCTTCGTCCCTCTACCCGCAGAACCACATGCGGAACATTGCGAGGAAGGTGAGTAGACCAATGAATCAATTTGTGTTCATAGATCTTCGACAGCACCTGAAGAGCCTTCGCGTGTCTTAATGGCCCTCTTCCACCAGATCCATTCATTTTACCCGGGCCTCCATTCATTTCCTTTGTTTTGAATGGGGCCGATGGATTTTTCGAGTGGCTTGTGTTTCGATCACACATTCTCGAGATTAGTTCTCATTCGCTTCCCATCATCGAGATTAGTTCCATAAACAATCTTGGTCAATAAAGAGCCGGAAGCCCGACCTCCCCGAGGCCCCTTTCAATCTCTTTTAGAGCTATGGAGAAAGACGGGTTCATTGGGGCGTTCATCAATTCCCTAATTCATCTCTTTCCCTTAATCAACATTTAGAGACTCCCTAGTACCTACACAAATAGTAGAGACTTACGTTACATCATATAGGCCCTAACTCATTTGAAATCAAAATAAACAAAAATTCAATTTGAGTAATGAAATTTTCAAAGTGGTCATTTCCCACTTTCTTCATTTCGACTTTTACATTTAATAAACCCACTTTCACGTTATTTTTCATTGTCATCTTTTACTGCATAAACGGAATACACGAAATGAAATGTTTCTAAAATATTTACAGCCTATAAATTTATAAGTTTACAACTCCTCTACTATTTGTATTCCAAACCACACAGCTTTTTATAACTTCGGGCGGCATCTTTTCATTTACAAAAAGAATAAAAATATTGGATAGGTTTAATGGTTTATGGAAAAATATTTAAAGTTTTTCTACATTTTTATTATTAAAAGGAAACATTGTTTACTGCTATATAATACAATAATGTTCATCTATAAAATGCACAATAGCAAGAATTTGGAAAACATTAGTAGATTGGTACATTATTTACCTATAATGTTTTATGTAGGTTGCGTTTTGGGACAGGGCCTGTTATATATCCTTTATGCTTATAAGTATGTAATGTAATATATAAGTACTCACATCAGTGACTTAAAGTTAGTGAATAACTTACTTATATTTATCGCATTCATGCAACATTGACAACGCCAAGAAAAAATTTCTACATTGGGTTTTGTATTTAGAGATAATGTACATTTTGTACATAGTTGTGCATTTTATTTGAAGTGTTGCAATCCTTGGAACATTTTTTCCTTATTTTTTTCCTATATACTTTTCGATTCCGTTGCCCAAAATCAAACTTTTATGTAATGTCCTTGCACGTCCTCGGGCCTCAATGTTTTTTCATATTTATCTTTTACTTTCAACGAACTTTCAACGAGCACCTGAAGTTCTTCCAAGACCTAAAAGCACAAGAGCAGGAATAAAAGAACAGCCGTTGGTGTTTTTTGGATGTTATAACAATGTTAGATGGATCTCATAATGATTGAACGAATGTGAGAAAAGTTCATTCTTTCCAAAGTTGATGAATTATGATGAAATAGGGCAACTCCCATACATAGACCAATTCAAAGTTTGTAAAATAGCCAGTCACAGTATGTAAGTATAAATTGTCACTTTCATAGTTATTAATTTGAAATGGTTAAATGCTCAAGTTGAAACAATGAAATCAATATAGAACTTTATTTTGATAAATGAAAATCATCATAAGTATTGGAGAGACTGCAAACTCCTTTTCCTCAATTGTACTCTTCATAAATCCATCATGAGCGAGACATTTTGTGTAAAAATATCCTTTCAAATCTTATTATGGTAGGCATCATGGGTTTTTGCCCAATAAATTATGCTGAAACTGAGAGTGGGTTATTTCAACAATGTAAATCCATAATATGTATCTGGCTATATGAATTACAACTATACATAGAATGATCTGAATGATATAAGTGGATATCCTTCTCGACTGTGGTTTCAATCTCACCTTAACAGGAATTTCGCAGTTTTCCTCTCATCTCCTCCTCCTGTTCTGCATTGTCGGGAAAAGAGAAATCGAATAATTCTCGATTTAAACCCAGTGAGTATATAAGAAATACACAGGATCCAGATTACGTTGACTGTAATATATAACTAATATTAAACGCCTTTCATACAACACCACATTTGATATATTAATAAAGGAATTCATTTTGAGAGAAGCTCCATTGGACCAAAAAGGATGAATTGCAAGTTGAGCCTTATAAGTACATGGGGAGTTTGAATTACTCGAATATTCCCCCACAATGAACCGTTGAATCTCTTTTTAAAACATGCAATTATTTTCATAGATTATTACTTACAGTGTGGTTTGGTAAAGTTATTGAAGTCAATAAAATCATATAGCGTCATACATACATACCTATATTATAATATTATTAAGAATTTATTATAATAATATTATTCTTATGTATAATTGGGTTTAGCTTGTACTCTATTCTATATATATATATGCTTATTACTTGTTAGTTTGTAATATCATAATATCATATTAACATCATAATTCATATTATTTATACTTCAAATTTTATTTGAAACTTTTCATCGTACATATTTATATTTCATATTTAACAATCCCAATAAAGCAATAATTTTCTCAATCAATCAAACCAAAACATGACCATTTCCTCAAAGATAATATCTCCCATTTAACTTCATTTATTTAAACAAAAGAAGAGAATATATCGTTTACGAAATGAATAGAAATGAAGATTTAAGTTATGGGGTTCAAGATAAATAACTTAATTTAAAATGATATTTATCACATATGTTATATGTATGTTATAGTAGGTATATCAATTGCAAATACCTAACTACAAATAGCTTTTTTTCATAATAAAACCTCATTTTTGTTATATTTTTTTCTCAATGTAAAAGTCTGAATTTTAATGTTTATCTCAATTCTCCTCTGGCATTGTAATCTCGTTAGTAGGGAAGGTATGCATCTTTACGGATCAATTTTATTCTCATAAAAATATATTTCGCCCTTCGTTGCTTCATAAGTTGTGTAGAGTGAGAGGAGAATTTAATACTTTGACTTTCCGATTCTTCTCTGCTGGACATTGGTGGTAGAATTATTCATTCCTCTGATTCTAAAGAATTTTCCTTGGTCTTTCTACAAGTGAAATTGTGTTTGAAATGATGAGATTCTTAATAGGGAAATGGAATGAGTCGACTGGCTGCTCTTTTCTTACTCTTCATGCAAATGAGCTCTCGACCATGGGCGATGCGGAGTGAATGAGGAAAATGGATAAGACTTTTTACGAGTCACATTTAATGGGCCCTCGGGTGCTCTTTATCTTTATTTTACAGCTCCTTAAAATGAGACATAAATCCCTGAACATCGAAGATGCGCACCTATAATATAGTATAAGAAGTGTATACCTTAATGTATTAAAGTTGGTGGGTCGTATTGGGTACTTATCTCATATTTTTCCCTCTTTTATATTCCTACATAATAATAGTCTTCATCCTTTAATTCATCCCAGTGCCCGCACCAACTCATTTGATGAATCCGGTGGGAGGTAATTTGGGGGAAAATTATTAAAGGCGACTCTCTCGGAAATTGACCATCGAAGGGATTTAATTTGATAAACGAGAGAGAAAGGAATTATTAGGAGTGGAAAGTGGAAGGATGGGCTCGTTAAAAGAACACACAGGAAAAGTGATGAGTTTAAATGTTTTGAATGTGTAGACATGCGGGACGCCGTGGGTATTTATGACAGACGTGGACATCATCCCGCGCCCCAACTCCTCTGCAATGCTCCAGGACTTTTATTCAACTCTTCCTGCAAAATGCTCAAAGTAAGGCAATTCATTAGTCAAATTATCACAAAAGCAAAAATTAAAAAATATGGTAGTTAGAAATTACAGAACATCTTTTTTCCTCTGAGTCAGTTTTCAACATACAATTTTATGATGGGAATAAACGAGAAAAGTACATTTAGTCAGTTAGAAGATGTATTTTCTATTTGACTTTGAGCAGAGGAGTATTTTGTAGACTGTCTCGTTGTATCTTTTCATTTCCCATTCGACTTATTTGGAAAAGTTTCATTAGGTCGAGGATTAAAAGTAGGTGAAGTTGGGATAGACATTAATTTCCATTCCTGGCGACGGTGTCACATTAATTGTGTTTCCTCCTGAAGGTGCGCGTTTGTGATCCCGGTCTACGAGTTGGAAAGATCAGTGCCCTATCCTCCGACCAAGCGACAATTGATTACGTATGCAAATAAAGGCCTGGCACGACAATTCCATTTAAAGATCTACCGATTTGGACATTGGGCTACTAATTATTCCATGTATGTAATAAAGCTTTTAAAATTCCCTCCTTCTCGCCTCCCCGGATTAAAACCCGCCCCTTTCCCATTCTTTCTCACCTCCCTCGTTTGACTTGTCCAGGTGGGTGAGGAGCAATCCGGACGAGCTACCCGTCAAAATCTCCCATCCCGTCGATCTCCGCATGAACCACTACGAGCCGTTTTACGTCTCCTCGGACGAGATCCCGGCTCACGACGAGCGGTTCGTAGGCTACGGATTCACCCGAAGCTCTCAGGTAATTCTTCAATTTGAGCGCCCTTTCAGTGTGGGTGGACGCCAGGCAAGGAAGGATTAATTATGAGACGTCGTCGTCAGAGGGTCATGAATTCCCAACCTTGCCCTCTACCATTGTTGAGGTGTGGAGCCCTCGCCCTCTTCAACATCCTCAGATAAAAAATAGTCTTGGTAATTGAATGTATGGTATGGAAGAAGGAGGGGGATGTTGAGAAGTCCTTATATGAACCAAATTGCAACACAAGACACTTCACTTGTCCCCTCCATTCTCTTCATCTCCTGATGGTAAAGTTCGACCCATTCATATGCTCTCCATTTAACTCCTGCCAACAAATTGTTGTCGTCGTCCTGATATGCAGACCGTAGATTACGATGTGATCTCTCTATTCTGATATTCATACTCAAGCATATGCATAGAGTAGGAGATTTGGGTGGAAATTTAAGAACTCCTCAAAAGGCCTCTGCGTCAATCCTTCTCAATGACAATGAATATCTGAATGAGTCAGATTGGTTCTTAAGAAATGAGTAGGATGCGATCCTTAAATCACAAATGAGGCCTAAACTGACTAACAAATATTATTTTCCAACGTTTCAATTAAATGTTAAAAAAGTGTATATTTACAGCTACAGTGTATGTGTATGTATGTAATGTACTCTGTGTATACTCGTAACAGTGTATATGTATGTACTAGTAACTTTCCAATCTGGACACAAAAGATAGACGCTATCTTTTGTAGAATGATAGAATGAACGTGAGCTCGTTTAAATGGAAAAGTAATTATAATATACAAATATTACAGGTTTTGGAAGCCCGAATGACAGGATGGAAATTTCACGTTTTGACTCCGATCTTTGCTATTCATTGGGGACTCCAAACGCCACAATCGATTCTCAGGCCACAGTATCGCCCACCTCCTAAAATTAACCAAATGAAGGTCTCAAGAGCGTATTCGAACTCGAACCCGAGAAAGGCCCAGAACTCTCTCAACCACATCATTTACACGGACTTTGTCGCAGAGGTAAAACATCTTTGGGTGGAATAATTAATTGAGCAAGGGGCAATTAGTGTATGATGAAAATGAGAACTCCTTCATTTCTTATGTTAATAAACATCGAAATTGAAAGAGTCAAGGCTCTTTGATCCTCAAGATGCCAAGGTTTGGAGGAATCAAATAATAATGTATTCGATTACCTGCCTTTGAAGATCCTCACTCCGTTCACCCTTTGCTTTAACCATTGTACCTACATGCATCCTTATATTATTCATTGTAAAATATAACAGACAAGTTTAACATACATCCGTTATTCAAGTCTTAAAACAAGAAAACTCTTGGGGCTATTTCTTAAAAATAACAAAAACATTAACTTTAGTAAATTGTGAATTTAGTAAATTAACATTAGCTTTAGTAAATTGCGAGAAAATTAATTTTAGTCTAAAAGATCTTTGAATCTTTAATGATTTGAAACCACCTTTAATGATAACTTTGGAAATAAATGGTTAGCATCATTTTACATTACCTTTGGGTAAATCTACAGACAGACCTGAAGACTAAAACATCAAAACCTCTGTTTCTTCGTTGATGATAGGGGATTAGAACTTCTGCTAATCCGTTGAATTTTGTTTTCTCTGTACACAGCTAGTGGCGAAACATAATATTTCAATGGGAAGGAGACGAGGACAGCACAATAAGGAGAGGACGAGAGGGAGACTCCCCAGAATCCGCAGTGGAAGCTAACCACTTCAGCTCATCTCAGGTCCTCACCTCTAACTCCGTTTCTTCCGTTAACATTCGAGACTTCAAATGACTTAAACAATTGTATGTAAATATGCATAGCTAACATCAAAATGCATTTTTTATCTCATATATTAACTTGTCGTCAACTGACAGTTCAATATTGGCGAGGAAGCTCAGGGATTAATACAATTTATAGAGGTACATATTTGCTAATGTTCCTATTCATTTTTTTTAATTTGTAGCGAATTAAACACTTATTGTTAGTGCCTAGAATAGTTGTGTATTGTCTGTATTTTAAAATTCCAGATAGTACACTTATAAACAACTTGGTGAATTATTGATGTAACAAAATACCAGAACGGTGAAAACAATGAGGTATGTTCGCTTTAATCACCATTAAAAATTATTTTATATGCATATCCCCTCAAACACAAGGTATTTACTATTCAGTTGCATCAACGTTTCAGCTGATACCGTGAAAAGTTGCATCAAGGT
>JAQGBZ010000718.1:0-16623 GCA_034687125.1 Neelides folsomi
ACACTAAAATAAATCAAAATTTATAGGGTTAATGCATTTGATAGCATTTCATTTATATAAAAAAACTAGAAATATAAATGAAATGAGAGAGATGTTATTGAAGAGAAAATGTTACAGCAAAGGTGGTGTAAATAAAAAGTACCGTCCCTGTACATGTTAAATAAATTAAAAAATTATATACTTGAAACGAAGATGTTGCTTGAGTAGTTGGGAACATCCCTTGCTCTTCAAATAGCTGAAGAACAAGTTGTCTTCTCTGTTCCAGCACCTTACGATGTCCCTTCTCCAAACCCGAAGAATCCATAAGATTCCGACTAAAATTTCCGGGTGTTTTTGGAGTCCTCGGAGAACGGAGACCAAAATTTGAACCAAGAGAAGATGTTGGTCCTGGTGTTCTTTCAGCTGAGACGCCCGGTGATGAAGGAATGTCTTCGGCTATTTTTATGTTTGGAGTTATACAACCGCCTGGGTTGTCAGCTAAAGATTCGAAAACATAATGTTATTAAAATACTTTGTTTCTAATAAGTAGTGTAATATTACTATATTCTAATAAGTAGGTAGTGAAATGTAATATTATTTAAAATTTACATACTTTTAAACGCTTCCAAATTAAAATCTGGCCCAAAAAAGGTTGATCCTGTCAATTTCACAGGAGCAGGAGTAGAAGCATTGCTGTCAATCTCCATTTCTTCATCAGCAGCAGCTATATAAAAGTATGAAGCTATATTTTAATAAGCAACATTATATCAAATAAACTATTCATAAATGCATAATCACGATTGATGAGGAGAATGGTTTAAGCTAACTTGTAGTAAATAATAAATTCTGAATGTCAAACGTGTCAAAATAAGAATATGCAAAATACAAATTTCGACTTACATGATGGCATACGTTTTTTACGAAAGCTCTGGAGTAAAACTCTCGGACTTGATGGCAATGAAAGAGTGCTTGGTGACTGGCATTCATGTGGATGAAATTGAGGTAAGCTCGAGAATTTTTTGACAAAATTAACTTGTTCCAACACCCTAAAATAAAAAGATAATTAGGTATTAAATAATTTAAAATATAATTAATAATTAACAATAAACAAACATTACTTGTCCATTCCATCTTCAATATTCTTTTTGAAAAAGCCTCTTTGGCTTCCTTGCATGCAAACATTTGGATCATCTTCTTTCTCCTCAATCTCAATTTCTTCTTCAATCACTCGAAGTTCAGCTTCTTCGATTGGTTCTTTTAGCACAATTTGATCCGCAACTTCATCTTCCGCCACTTCATCTTCTTTTATCACATCCTCGTCAATCTGCATTTCCTCAGATTCGTCATCAGATTGTAAATTCTCCTTACTTTCAACTTCTTCAGTAGGAGATTCGATTCCAGAGATTGAAGAAGGAATGCAATTTCCTGAAGATTGCCTCCTTTGTAAAGGAGCTTTCCCCAATTGGGCTGGTGTCGGTGCAAGGACAAAAACACTTTCTTCCTTTTTCGCTTCTCCAGAAATCTCGGGTTTCTAAATTAATTAATAATAAAAATTAATTATGTAATCAAATAAAGAAAATAATCAAGAAATAAAAGAAATTAATTTAGATAATTATTACGCTTTCCTCTTCTTGAATCTCAGGTGCGACATTAGTGCTTCCAACAGGAATGGCAACAACGGTTGCTTTAACTTTAGATTTTTCAGTATCTTCTTTTGATACGTTTACAGCTGTTGCTAAAATATCAAAAGACAACATTTCAAACCAATTCTTAAATAAATATGAATTGTCAATATAAATATTAGTAAGGTATTTAAGTTTTTTGTTTGTTTACAATGCAATTTATTACGATTAATTGTTATTGGAGGCTGTTGATTATCCATAGGTTTAATGACTGTTAAGTAAGTTGTTGTCATTTTATTTTGATGCTGAATCGGAATAGTAATAGTTGGGCGAACTAATAAAGCCTGAGTTGGAGAACCGCCTGGTCCAACCTTTAATGAAAAACTCAAATTTTTAACTGTTCAATAAATATTAACTTTAAACAGAAAAATAATATTAAAGTAAGTACTTGGGAGAATGTTGCCAAATAAGTTGGTTGAAGAGGCTTCTGCATTCCAGATTGTCCCTTGTCTTCATTTTTAACTTCATGCTCTTGATCAGAAGATGCCTACAATCGTAAAAGTAAATCCAAGATTTATAATATTATTCACTAAAAGTACTAAATATCCCATGTAATAGGTAAATAACTCAAATTTTCATATTTTCTTATTGAATCATGTTTGAAAAATCGATGTTACTTTAATATGAGGAGATTTTGGTGATGGCATAGAGCGGAATGCCGAGCACGAAGGTTGAAATATAAGTTTTGGCACTGATGGTGAAAGAGTAAGAAGATGGTTTCCAGCATTGGTTGGATCCGATGGATAACGAATTGGTTTCGGCTTGTTTATTGTAGACGTTGGAGTGACAATTGAAATTGGTGTTGCATTAGTGGTAATTGTAGATACAGCACTTTCGCTTGTTGTAACACCGCTTGATGAAGTTAACGTAATTTCAACAGTAGAGAGCTTTGGAGTCGAAGGAGCTGGACTTTTCTCCTTGATGGAATGACGAAATTTATCTTCGGAATCTGATTCACAGTCTGAAACCTTTTCTTTGCATTGTAGATCGATATCATCACAAATAACCTGACATTTAATAAACAATTATATATTAAATTCAGTTATAAGTACTGGTCAGTTTACAAATTCCTGGCACACCGCGCCATAACATTTAAAAAGAAACAGTATTTTGGAATATTGAATTTCTAAATAATTCCAAGGATTTTTAAAACGTTTAATGTAAATCAAACGTACAAAATTCTGCTCCTATTTTAAAAGAGTTGGCGCGGTGTGCCAGGAATTTATAAATTTGCCAGTATAGTGTAAAATTCAATGTAAATTGTTAAATCAAAACACATTATATTAAATTGTTTAAAGAATTATTATTTTACCATTCGGTCTTCATCATCTGAAAAATCTCCACTGTTTTTATGTCCGATTCCTGAGTCAGAGGTAATTGTGCCATCATGGTTAGGTGGAAGAGGGAAGGGTCCGTCATCATTTGAACTTGACCTCCTTCGTTTCGCACCATCAGAAAGTATGGGCATTCCACTGGAAGATTTCCTCCGATCTCGGCTGCACCATTTCCATCCTGGATTCGCTTTGAAGTGAGCTTCTTTAACTTCTGAGGCAAGCTCGTGGTATTTCTGTTTCTCTTCGGGCCCTAGCTGGTACCACCATTCTCCGAGAATCTTTGAAACAGTTCGGTTGTCCTGATTAGGATGTCTTTGATGAACGAGTGCTCGATGACGCTTGCTAAAGATCATGAATGCATTCATCGGCCTCCTGATTCTCTCAGGAGTGACATCATCCTTTGATGCTGGAAGTGACTGTGCCCTTCGTTTAGCCCCATTGAAACTAGCTGGAGAATCCGACACTCCTTCAAAGACATCATCGTCCTCTTCGTTGATGTCTGGGAGCCCAAGTTCGGGATCATGAGGTGCATGTGAATTGCCGTCTTTTCCCGAATTCGGTGAATCTGGGGTCCCATTATGTGACGTTGAATTGGTATTTTGGGGCGGCGAGGGTGTCGGCGTTAGAAAGGGCAAAAGAGCATGCCAAGGATAAACTTTTGGCGAGGATTCTGCTTCCTTTTCTCCTCTGTTCCTATCTCCAGGAGGAGGAACAACAGGAAGGAGTTGTGTGGGCAGCGGAAGTTGATCATTCCCACCGCTACAATTTCCATTCGAAGATGGTTGATTCGACTCTCCTGTCCCATTATTATTAGCACCGGTTCCATTATTTGTCGTGGTGGGAAGGCCAGCTTCGACCAAATGAATAACATTCGAGTGTGATTCGACTTTTGGTCGAACGAGAACAACGCTCGGTTCTCCTTGGTTCCCAGAGCTTTCTGGAATTATGAGTTGTGGAGGCGAGGATGGGCCATTTGAGGTCATTCCGGAAGTTTGATTGATCGTCAGAACTCCATTTGTCATAGCTCTGTCCATATCTGGTTCCTGTTTCACAGCCGCATCGCTAAAATTAATTTTTTTCACGTTGGGAGCAGAGTGGTGAAGAGCCGTTGTAGAGACAATGATGCTCGAATTTTGCCCATTTCCAAACGAGCTTGAGTTGACTGATGGGCTCAGGGTGACACTAATGCTCCCATTGCTCACTCCACCATTGTTGGGAGGAGTTGAGAGCGGAACAATGGCCTTCCGGAAAGTGATGGGTGTGCCCGCGGCCGTAGTCATTACCATCGTATTATGAGCTCCTGTTGAAATCCCGCTCGATATCGCGGCAGAATCTATGGTGCTGCAGAGAGATCCTGCGACCAGCTGCCTTGTCTGCTGATTGATGAGAGACGAAGAGGTTATTGGGGCGAAGACCAAGTGGGTTTGGGTTGGATTTGTCCCTCCAACCGAAGAGCTCAGTGATGTGATGGGAATGACTGAAATCGGCTGGTGGATGAACCGGGACGAGACTTGCACTGGCGTCTTCCCACTCTGAACCACAACGGGTGTAAGAGTCATTTGCCCTCTCAGATTAATTGACTGAGCCGTTGTGATGATGTTACTCTCGTGGTGGAATCCGTCCGAGTCGAGCTTCGCCTCACGGATCACCGACGTTCCAGAAAGACTCTGATGGCCTTGAATTGCCTGATTCAACCGTGCTGTATTCGCAATCACAATGCCAATCTGATGGGTGCCAGGTCCAATGGGAGAGTTATTCTCTCTATTTGTAGTAGCCACAACGAGGTTAGTCGTACCATTATTTCCAAGTGAAACTGTTGAACCAGAAGAAACTATCGGAGACATTTGGATGACGCTTGTGGTTCCAGGATTAATTCTCGGTCGAACAATTTCCGGTCGAATGACAGATTGATGCGAGTGTATTCGTGCCCGATCTCCTCCCATCGTTTGAACGAGAACAGTAGTTCCCTCGATGTTACTCTTTGTATGTTGAATTGTCCAAGCTGCCGAGGTTGTTGGGACAGGCGAGGTGCTCGGAACTCCAATAGGCATAAATAAATTGTGACGGGATCCAACACACCCAATGGGAGACTCTCGCACACGTGGAGACCCACACGAACTTTTTTGTGACGATGGTGGCGAGAAAGATGGCGAGGTCGAGCGGGAGAGCGAAACCAACATTGTGGCTGCTTCGGTTTCATCAGCATCGAATCTTCCAGTCACTCGAACTTCTCTTAGGCTGTTTGGAGAAGTTCCGGAATCTCTTGAACTCGCTTCGTCTGCTTCGCTTTCTTTTGACTTCGACCTTGAAAAGATGAAAAATATTATTTATGGCCTGCTACACACAGTTCCAAATTATTCACACTACTCTGATACTGTGAATTCCCCATGTGATTCTCTTTCATTAAAGTCAAATAAATAAACGAATGTTATGACTAAAATAATGGACAACACGAGCTTCGCATGAATAAAAATTAAAGCATCTATGTGACAAGTTTAGAAATCCTATCTTACTTTTGTCCTGATGAAAGATGATGGGGATTCATGTGAGTTTTCCCTTTCATTCCTAAATGCCTCGAACAGAATCCACGTCGTTGTGACTCTTTAGTGCACCCTTCTCGTGAACAGAGTCTTCTCCACTGTTTTCCATTAAATTTCTTCCTAATGCCTGTCGGTGTTGACACAACATCTCCTTTCTTGTATTTGTGTGGAGTGCCATTTTGAGACCGTGGTGTGGTTGCTTGACTCCTCGGCGTCCCTCTTTCTCCAATAAGACTTCCCGAGCTCATGTGGCTCTGAACGCTGGAACACTTACTACTTCCAATCTGAGTGCCTGGAGTGAGTGACGTGCTCCTTTCCCCAATTGTCATTCTTTCTTCGTTAAAATGAATGTCTTCTCGTCGTAAGTCATCGTCACTTTCACAGAAATCGTATTCGAGCCTTTTCCTCTCTTCACTGCTATGGTTTGAACTGGCCGCTGATAAAGTAATTGGAGAAGGTCCGTTAGCTTGTCGACTAACGCTGCTCCCGCTACTATGAGATGAGTCGGGGAGGTTTGAAGTCGCGGTCCCTTGGTGGTTCCCTGTCGCCGGAAAGTAAATAGATTCGATTGCCTTGATTTCATCCCACCATGGTGGAAGGAGAAGTCGAAGGTTTGGTCGTGCAACCGTGTAATCTTTCCCCTCTGATGGAACTGTGACGACGTATTGAGGTGGCCAGCCACTGATCCTTGACACGACGCCCTCGACAAAAAGTGAATCTTCACTGCTTGTTCTTACACACACTTTGCAGCCAACTGTCACCTGTTAACGAAAAATATAAATTAAGTTATCCTTTTACAAAGAAATAAAATTAATCATTAAGTTTCAACCTTTCATCGATTAATTAATCAATAAAAATATTCTAGATATGTATTACCTGAGGATGAGCTGGGCTAGCATCTGAGACAATGTCACAAAATGTTGAAGAAACTATCACATCGTTGTAGGAGAGAGACATGGAGTCCCTATCAAAAATGACGGTGATCATGGATTGGCCACTCACGTTCGCGATCACTCCTTGCATATAAAGATTAGATCGCTTTGCAAGCACGCGATGGCCTTTCCATTCTCTAAGATCTATAGGATGACTCGAACCCGCACTCAATGAACCGCCACCCATGCTCACGCTTCCGTCAATCACTTTGCATTCACCAATCGATTGCTGCTTTGGCGGATCGAGCCCTTCTCCAGCTTCAATTTTTACTTGAATATTTGTACTGCCACCCCAACGTTCTTTTTTCGCATCCTCCGATTTAGAGCCCTGGAAGACAAATCAATATTTAGCCCAACAGGTAAAGTAGATTCGAACATGGCCTGATGCATGCTCTTTTGAGAGCCATAAAATTCGAACACGGGCATCGTCTCAATGTCCGACATAATTACAAGGGGACGAATAAAAAATTTAGAAGGGAGGCCAGAAACCGGCTCATACATAAAATTTTGATAGCAAGGGAAATAATATAGAAAATAAAGCATAATGTCATACGTACCTGTAAGACGGTTTGAAAGCCATACTTGGAAGCGTAAGCTGTCACAGGTGGTTGATTGTGATGGTGACCGTCTTCGAGAGAGTTGCTAATGACTTCATATCGTGAGACTTCGACGGAGCCGGACCGCGATATCCGCCCTACTTCCCTGTCTCTCAGGTCAATAAGACCTCCTGTCGCGATCACGGAGGATGTCATGTGGAACGGCTGGCCGTTCCCATGCCCGCTCAGATGTTCCGTCCCCTCGGCTTTATTCGGAGTTCCACCTGTCATGAGGAGGCGATCGGAGACACCATGATTGATAACTTGCTGCTTCTGGTTCTCCCTGTGGAGCGACGGGTTGAGGAGAGGGGCGATCTTAGCATAGTTGGCGTCCTCGGGCGTCGTCGTCATCGGAATCCCCGCCCCTTGCCTTCCCGAGGGGGCATAATTCGTAATCGTATACTCTATCGGAGTTGGAGACTTGACCCTCTCGACCACGAGGTTGAGCCCTTCGTTCTCATTCTGCGACTGTTGATGCATGTAGCCCGCCATGGGAGACTGGATCTAAGGAGAGGAGAGATGATTTAGTGTGAAAGGGGAGAATTTCGTTTTTACCTTTGGAGAGACGATGTGTCGGCGGTATGAGGATGGGGACACGTATTGGGGCTGCTGATGAAGGCTCCTGTGATGGTGATTAACTTGGACGGGTTCATTTAGCTGCGGTTGCTGCTGTTGGATTCGATAAGTTGGAGACGGTGACCTGACGCGATACTCCAAAGTCACACTCTGTTGATGCGTGGTTAATGTTCCCCCATGGAAATGAGAACCAGATTGCTTAGCCGGTGAGCTGTGCTCCATCTTACTTGGATTTAAACTTGAGTTACGGTTATGGGGCCGGGTGCCTAAATCAATAGGTTCCATTGATGGTTGGTGAGAATGGACAAGCTGGGAGTTTCCAGAAGAGTAAATTGTTGGTTGATGATTCTGCTGAAGGATTGAATTACGACTTCCATTCGGTCCGTAATTCGAATATAATACTTTATTTCCTCCAGTGGTCTGAGATGGCTGTTGAGGAGACAACGGGTAACCAGTCGATCCCTTGTGGACAGTCACGGTAGTACTCTCGTACGCGTTCACTTTCACGCCTGAGTTATAAGGGATGGGGCTCTCGGCAAGACGAAGGAGTGATCCTCCGGACGAGGACACAATGACTGGCGGATGAGGGTGCACACCGTGGTGGTTGGGAATTCCATTTATCCCAGGCGGCTGTTGCTGAAGACCCATTTGCCCACTGTGAGGTGCGAGCATGGGCTCTGGAGCATGGTGGCTCATTCCCGCTGAAGGTTGTTGAGGGTAACTGAGGGGTCGTGCCACTGATTGAGAGTTCGATTGCTGAATTTGAGAAAGTGGATGATGATGATTGGGGTGCGAGAGAGCATTGTTACTTTCAATCCCATCCGCCGCTCTATCCGAAATGGTCGAGACAACTGTGACGGAGCTTCCTGAAGACATTCGGCTCTCCGTTACGGAAGATACTTGGGTAGAAGTTATTACAGGCATGGCCCCATTGTCACCTTCCCCAGTCTGCTCAAAGTCCGACAAATCGAATTTTCTTTTCTTAGGAAGTCGAACAGCCGAGACGCCAGCAGGGCTTTCTTTCCCACTCTCCTGTTAAACACACGTGTCACCTCGTCAGAGAGCTCATATGAGAATTCCAATTAAGATAGTCTAATTGTTATCGAGTTGAGTCGGAGGAGAGAAATGAACTAACCGATTTTGAAGGAGCGGACTCGTTTTTTGCATTAGTCCCATTCTCGCCATTCTTTTGGGGAATGTTACTCGCGGCGGTTCCTCCAGTTGACAGCCTCATCTGCTACAAAGAGAGAAAGAGGGTTGAGGAAGGAAAGAACAATAGTCAATCGTAATCCAACTTGATTTACGCATTTTACCTTTTAGGCAGTCAGAGCCACGTGAGTTATACAATAAAGAAGCTGGGTTTGATAAGCTTGGGGTTTTAAAAGCACCTTAAAAGCAGAGACGTTTGAAAGGAGAATAGAAGATGAGTCAAATAAAGAAGAATCGAAAGAAAGGAAAAAAACAACTTATGTTTTAGCTAACTAAGCTATAAATTGAGTAAAAGTTGTAAAACTTTCAAAGTTCTCCAAAGAATAATATATTACACTTTGCTTCCAAATCCACTCCCATCCATTCTTGAGGTTCATCTTTCGAAGCCTCATGATCAAGACATAGTGTGGCGGGATCAAACTAATGGCTCGATATGCTAAACCAGACTTTAAGCCATCCAGAGACGAGATCCATGGGAGAAATGGATATTTAAATAATCCATACTTGGTGGAATGGAGAAGGGGTTCATCCAACGAAATTAAGAATAGATTAGCTTCAATCGTGGGGAACTCGTAAAAGTGAGAAGTACAAGAGGAGAGACATGACATGAACATTGGATCTTTATTTGCACATGTGTGCTACTGTGATTTGCGAGGCTATTGGAATTTAGCATTTAGACCTCGCTTCTCCTTTCTTCTCAATGAATTCGGAGAGAGGGAAAATAAAAATACTTTGGTTTAGAGCAGGAGCTACAGAGTAGTTCATTATTAGAGAAACCGCAAGGAGTCTTCTCTATTATATCCACATGCGAAACTCCATTACTCACTATCAAATCACATTTCACATCGAAAGGAGAATAATGGCTAAAAATAAAAATCCGACTCTCTCGGCGTAGTAAGCATTATCAACCTCCTCACCGCTCACTACTGCTGAGGGAAGGACACTAATAAACCACAAGTTAAAAGCTAATCGTCATCAGAGCCCCAACCGAAGAAGAGCGCGAGGAGGACAAAGCTCGCGTTTCAACTAAAAAACGAGGCGGGGAAATTGAGAGATCATTATTGGCCACAAACCTGGTTTTGCAGAGACCCCGATTTCTCATCCGCCTTCCCACCGCCGTGAACCCCCAAGGTCCCCACTCCGTTCCCATTAACATTCTCGCTCTTATTTGTCACTTCGGGAGATTCTGGGACGGCTGGTGGCGGTGGTGATGGTGGGGCAAGAGTAATCTGTTTCTTTCCTCCCCGAGTGGTAGCAGCCCTCCGAGGTGGATTCCGACTCACGGGTCCTCTCAGCCTCCTCTTCGTCTCAGACTCCACTTCTCTCGCTGCTACTCATCCCGTTTAATAATAATGAAAGACCATTAATTTTCATTCTACACCCAAGCCTTATCAGAGGTGATTCATTCCCTTTCCCCACCCACTCACCATTTTGTGTTGGTTCGGAAATTGCCTTGCGACGGCCCATCTGTAACTAAATGGACAACCTGGACGGCCAAGTTGACAATACAGGATTACTCGGCTGGTGGAACTCGGATGACGAGTCAGCCTCCGTAGCCTTCGCCTCTCACTTTGCCATCTTCATTTTCATTTGTTTCGTCCTGCTCTAGTCCTTTAGATCTCTCGATTCAACACCATCCTGCAAGACAAAATAGAGGGAGAGTCAGAAAAGAGCCAAATGCAAATAAGACACGTACGAAAACAAGTCATAATGTCAATCGATATAATATAATTTACCATGCCAGAGACTCGTAGAGAGTCCAAAGACACTAACTACCCTGTATCTACCCAAAACTCTCAAATCACACGAGAAGGAGAGAAAAAGATTAAAGAAAAGAAGAGTATTTTTAGCCTAGCTGCCATAAACCTTCAATTGATGCTTTTAAATGTAAAGTTATAATAGTAAACTATATGAAGATGATGGGGTTCTAAACCTCTTACCTCCCTCATCCTTTCCACACTTCATCGGGATCAACAAGAACCAGCACAATGAAATAATTTACCAACAAACCCTAATAAATATAATTGATAAAAATGTCTCTTCCAACACGAATCATTCTAATTCGGTCATTGCCATTTTTTACGAATCTAACTCGCTGTGGCTCTTTCTTATCTCATTTCTTCTATTATCTACTCCTCAACGAAGTCAACGCTTCCCTTGAGAAAAATAAATCTGAATTCAAAAATTGATCGGCAAATGAAAGTTCAACCTTCATTAGTTCTCAATGCTTGCAATTCTTCACATAAAACAGCACAATAAAATCGATACATTTAATGTAGCCATTTGTTAAGGAGAGATGAACTATTAAATTGTGCTCGAGCATGTTAAGTAATTAAATTAATTTTGTCACTTGTGGTTAGTTTTAAATGTGTTGGGGTTGTAACTTTATATATATAGAACGTTGTGGAATATTAAAACTCAAACTCTAGATAGTATTAGTATTTATGTGGATTAGCACTTTGGTACAACTTACATAATTAAAAAATTACTAACATTTCTAATCACACAACGTCAACCATTCATCAATCATAGTTTGTACATATATTCAATCAACTTATACTCAACGTGATTTGTAATTAAAAGGAAATACTAATGTGCAGCATTTCAAAATCGTAAAAGGAAAATGAACAATCCAACAAGACAAATAAAATTATGCTTGAGTGTCTATTACAATATTAAAATCGCTCACATCGACCTCTTTGAGGAAAAAGCTTTATATTACTTATAGAAGTTCCTGAAAGATTAAATATAAATGATGCAAAGTTGCATTTCGTCAAATATTAGTGTTATGCTACTTGTCTTGATGTCGTGTGCCACAATTATTACTTAATTTAATTGAAAAATAATCTATATTGTTATTGAAGACACCATTTCATACATTTTTGATATTATTACTACTTAATAAAAAATATCGATCGGAAACTTGGAGTCTAGAATGTCTATCTAATAGTGTAAACTTTTTTTATTTCAACGTAAACCAACTAAAGGATCAAGGACTGTTTGAATCATTAAAAAATGCCAAGATGTAAGTTGATTCTTTTATGTAAAATGGTAGATAATACATTACTCCATATTACATACATTAAACAATATTCACTTTTTGCCGTGTAGTAAAAGTGAATCGATAATTGAGATACAACGGTTTGCTGGTTTCTGCCAGAGATCAAATTTCAATTTGCTACCGACTAACAACTCCATTCCACTAGTAAAATTGTAATGGTCTTAACATCACTATAAATTTATCATCCCATTATTCGGACGATACAACATGGGTGCATACATATTTAGCATACGTGATCTTATTTGTATTATATAAACACACAAGCATTTTTCCAAAGAAAATCAATTCGGAGTGGTTAATAAATAATGACTTACGTGCTTAACTCATACAATGTATGTACAAATAATCGCAAGTTACATTGCCAAAAGTAAAGAATAAACTATTTAGGAGTGAATTAGTTTTATGTAAGTGAACAATATTTAAGTCGATGTTCTAATAGTAGGGTAAATAACATTCTGAACTCTCTTACCCACGAACATCATTAAAAACATACAAATAAGCTCGAGTCTATAACCATGATACGAGACGAAGGTTTAAATCCCCATTACACAGACCATGGAGCTTAAATCCTCAAAAATGATTATCTGACTCTCAAACATGCATTATTAGTTAAAGTATATTATGATAATGGTAAACTCTAAGAGTCCAATTTGAGTTGTCACTCGAGAAAAAATCTTCTGCTTCCTGTGATATTTCTCTTCGGACATGGGAACACTCGAACCAAGTTGAGCATTAGCGTAGAAATAAGTTCATGAAGGATCAGGCCACTTATGTCTCATATGTGATTTGCGCTTGTATAGACGAATTCCAAAAATCTACCGTAACCTTCATTTCTACTCGACACGACATGGTTCTCCATATAAGTTTACCCCCATAATACCATACCCATAATAATATTATATACATACCTAGCCTTCTCAACTTGTCACAATGTCCGTCAAGGAAGGAAATACATTATGCAAATTGTGAGTCAGAATTAAAATATTTAAGAAAAATTTCTTTTCGAATCCTTGAAATTGAAAAGAGGAGGAAAAATGGGCTCAGGTTGATGAGAAAAGAGGAGAGCTAGCCTATAGGTATTTGTAGATTAAAACACGGAGCTCGTGGTTACTTCACTTTGAGGTTCTCTCTGCATGAATTTAGTGAGTCATTTAGTAAATGAAGCGTTCTCTCGGAAAGAAGGTGGAAATATCTGTGAAATCCTACAATGGACGTAAGTACGATGATGATGATGATGCTCGCGAGCTCACACCAGAGGACGACCACTCATGTTTTGTGTGTTCAAAGAATTCTATATGTAATAAGTGTGAATTGTAAATGCGTGGAGGGTTGCAGTTGAGAGATTCGACTGCATCTCCTGCATCCTCCTTCGTCAAATCATATTATATGAAAGGTTGTCTGTGCCGAGTCGTGGTGTACAGCAAAGAGGTGAGGGGGGTCTGATCGTGATCCTCATGATGGAGGAGATGCGAATCGCCTGATGCGGAGGACTCTTCCTAAACACCGACACTATCATACGCAAAGAAAGGCATCCCAAATGAGATTCCAATTCTCGGGTACGAAGAGTTGAAAGGAATCCGTGGTGGTGGGGGCCGTTGTGAACTACGATGACTATGCCAAAGTATCCTATACCCAATTCCAGTGTGCATCAACAAGATACATAATGCATTTGAGCATTGGATTGAGTACTGGCGAGTACTACACTTGAGCGAGCCAAGGAATTATATAACAAAGTAAGGTACCTGCAGCCTCTCCTTTCTTGACTCACTCTCAAAAAGAATTTCTCCTTGCTCTTGTGAATAGTACCTGACGGCGAGGATTCCCTTACTATCGAACCTCCTTAAATACATGCAACGAGACTACCTGCCTCCAGAGAGCAACCAGAGTATCCTTCCTCACCTGCCTCGTGGACCTTATAGAGTACTCCATTGTACGTACTATTAGCTCGGCTCAAGAACAGACTCCCATTCTCTACCACCTTATTGGAGGTACGGAGTACTTCCAAACTATGTAGCATATGCATAAATATGTGTGTGAGTGTGTGTATGAAAGATAGTTGGAGCATCTGCCCATCTATCTTGAGTTCTAGAGTCGACAATGGACGGAAACTAAGGTCCCAGGACTCCACGCAACCTCGGCTCAAACTGGGAAGGAGAAGGTGTGAACGAACACAATGACATAACTCTGTAGCCGCCCTATGCCCCTATCTCTCTCGCCCTATGTTGCTCGAGAGCAAACGAGTACACTGGAGATCCTTCCGTATATACTCTCAAAATATTGTGCTCTCTGTATCCTTTCAACCTATACGTAACCTCCTCTCTCTGGAGCAAAACTGGCTCTACGTAAATACATACTTGTAATATATGTATTCCCCTTCCACTACAACTACCACAAGCTTCAGAAAATCATGTTAGAATCCGGAGAATCCACTCACAACGAACACTATTAATAATATTCTACCTACAGATCTACGAGGATGATGATGATCAAATTATTCTCCTTTAGCTCTCTTTCTCTCCACCCGTTCATTAATTACGATAACTTGAATGAATGTGTCCCTTCACACGTATAATTTTCAAAACTGGAATGTCGAGCTCTGACGTACAGATTAAGTATTAAAAAATTAACAGAATTCCAGTATTAAAACGGAAGTCATATTCCGACTCCGCAGACTGATACTTTTTACCATTCTTCACGAGCTAATCTTTATTGTTAAATTTAATTAATTACTTGCTCAAAATAGAAATTCCTGCCAAAGGTAGTTATACTAATAATGAAAGGAGAGCTAAAATTTAGCTAACCCACACAATTCACATTTCTCATTCTTTATCTTAACAACGATGCCTGAGTCGAGTTTGTGAAGTGAAGACACTCCATGGGATTCGACATGGAAAAAAGCTCACCGAGTGTTCTTATATATACTCCTCCACAAACAATGATGATTCAACACACATGGACTAAAGTTTACAAACTCTTTCCATTTCAATTACAAATGTAGAGCATGGATAAACTTTAACAAAGCAAATCGTCAGCCCAATTTATGTAATTTAGAGGAGAGCAAGTAAAATGAGGTAAGCATTAAATATGTATAAAATATTTACCCGATGCGAGTTCTTAATGATTTCATCTTTTTTCAGGCAGGAGGATTTCCAGGCAGGAAAGGAGCATTCTAAAAAATAAAGTTTTATTGATTATACATTAGTCACGAATGTAGCAGTTTTAGTAAAGCTACAACGTGAATACGATTAAAAATGATTAAATGACGAATCCTTTGTTACAATACTGTAATTCTGTAATATAAATACCTAAACTATATAGTAAAACAAAGTTACTTGGTTTATGAATCACTCAAATTCTTCTTTAAAACAATGTTATAATTATGATATCGGAACATTGGTTGAAAAAATAAATACCTGAAATAAATGCTTGAATATGGCAAAGGTTGATTCAAGAGGTTTGAAAATTAAAAATGGAGAGAGGTCAAAGGTTCTTCGCCACGAATCGGAGCGTAAACCTGCCGACGGATCCTTTCAAATTCTTTGTTCCTTCTCCCTCCAATGGCCACCCGATGTGGGAATTCCGATTAAAATAATCTTTCTCCAGCTCCTTCCTCGAGAAGTTGGGAAAATATTATATATAAATAATATATTTTTGACCAAATTCCTCCAATGTCTCGGAAGTTGGTGGGAAGGGAAGAAGTCGGGACGACGGATCGAAGGCGAACTCCTTTGGTTCGGAATTTGACAATGATCCTGAGGAGCGAAGGTCGGGTCGAGTATTGAGATGTCAAGATGAGGCGTGTTGGAAGGAGAGGAGTAAAATAATTTTAAAAATGAGGCTGAGATGAGGAGAACTGAACGTAGTAGAATAAGTAGTAAAGAAAGGGAAGAGAAGTTGTGTTTGTGTGTAGGACCTCGGATCGGAGTCGAGTCTTCATGTCCCTATGCAATACTAGGAGGAATGAGAACCAAGAGCTTCCAACGGAGTCTACTCACAAATCCTCAGAAGACCTGCTATAGCCGCTCCTCTCTACAACATAGGGGTATAGGGATCGGGGAGGTCTGGGTAGGTATTTGATATGAGTCTATCTACTACACCAGCCTTGCCATTTGGATCCACAAGAACCCAATGCGGGGCCATGCATGTATGAATGAAGTGCTCGTCCCCGATCGCCCAACCCCACCCAGGGAGGTTGGGTGCTCCACCCCGCCTCTCTCACCTATTCTTCGCGACCCGACACAAGGATACACGATATGCCTCTAGCCAAATCATATATTTACTACTGCCCCTGTTCGTAATGCTCTGATGAATCTCCCCCGACAGCCCCAGAGACCTCTCAGTCCGCATCGAGAACTCGAGCACCACCACATCGACCAAAAGACCAAAGAGGACTCACAGTTTCCTCTTCTCACCTCCTCACCTGCTGCAGTTCTCACTTTCCTCGAGCAAAGACCAAGATCGAGGGAATCTAGTCTGGAGTTCCATCATTGAATTTAATAGTATAGTAGGGCTAGTGACAAAACGGCAAACAAGATTTGTTGTTGCATTTATCCCCATTCTTCATGATTTAAACATTATGAACCAGCCTTTTTGATTTAGGTAATTCTTCGTAATGCATAGTACAGGGAGGGCCATAAGTATCTTTCTTTTTTTAATCAGCTCGTATCTCTTTTAATCTTTAACCAATTTTTCTAACATTTGGCAATGGTAATGC
>JAQGBZ010000719.1:0-16416 GCA_034687125.1 Neelides folsomi
AACATGATTTCTATTTGGTAACGTTAGAAAAAAAGATGCGGTTATTTCAAATTCAGAGCCGAGCAGAGAAAAAATAGCATATTATGAAATAGCATATTATAGCATTTTATGAACAGTTTACTACTGACATTGAATATATAATTTGGAATAAATTAAAGAATAAAGAAATTAAAGAAATATTTTTATGAAAAATTCATAAATACCAATTGGTAAAAATGTTATTTTACTGTAATACATATACCTAATAATGTTATTTAATTTAATAAAGTATGAAAATCGATAGATCTAATTTAATCAAAAAATGTAAAAATAAAAGCAACATATTGCGTACAGTATTTAAATAAATTATATAATTTGATTTGGAAAAATAATTCAAGTAAAGATCATTTAGCCTAAAGTTACAAAATAATGAATAGGGGTCATTCCATTATCTTTGTGAAATAAAAAACTCCGATAATGTCGCAGTTTTCCCAAAAGCGTAAAAACTACCCTCAGGGTTCCCGTGCATTTCGCGGAATTTAATATTTTAATCAATATTTTATATTTTAATTATTTAAATATAGTTTTAAATTAATGTTTATTACAGATTTACTAAAATGTTAATTTATATATTAAATAGCTGAAAAAATATTTTTTGCATCCCTATTCATTAATTTAAAAACAATTATGTAGTTAACAAACGGCACTAATGGCAATCCAAAATAAAAGTTTTTTGAATAGCTTTCATATTCCACTCTCATTTGGACTGCCGCTCTGGCAGTCCTTGTGATATAAGAAAACCCCATGCATTTTAGACGAGTACCGCGTGACCAATCCCAATGTCTCATTTCACAAAGATAATGGAGTAACCCATAGAATATTTAATAAAGAGAATTATTGGAAGTTAATTTAATAATTTAATAGATTTCTTCTGTTCCTCATATTCAATCACTCTTGGTGTCAAGTGAGAGTTTTTCCCTCAATTCGTGATCGAACGTTGAATTAAGGAAAATGCCCATAGCCGCCCCCCTGCTCGCCAGAGCAATCCGAAGTTGTCTCTCTTGTTCGAGCAACTCGTCCTTCTTCAAATAATGTCGAACTCGGTCCATGTCAATTTGAGCTCTTCGAATTTTCTCCCAACAGTGATGCCGATTACACCTTTTCTTCGATGTACGACAAAATTCCCCATGGGCAGATAAACCCATCGTCATCGGATATCCACACATTTGATTATCTCTCAATTTGGGTTCTTTGGAATGCTCAGGACAAAGGACCTTTAATCTGTAAAAAATTAATAACCATCATGAATATAAATTACTCGTATTTTCTCATTAGTTCAATAGATTTAAAAGTTTGAATGACAAAGTCTAAAGTTACAATTAATACATTATTAATAAATTATATCTAATTTTAATAGAGTTAACTTATTTAGTAAAGCTAAAACTAATAATGCAAACGATATTTACCTCTTGCAATAAGTTTTCTGAGCTTCGTTCAAAAAGTCACAAAAGATCGGAGTTCCAGGCATGGCAGTTTGATAAAATGAAGCAAATGACAATCGGCTCTCATATTTGTTAAAACATTTCTCCATATGCTTCATTGATGTTTTATTTGCAACTTCATGTCCACAAGTGACACAATAAATGAATCCTTCTTCGTCCATTTCCTCATCGTCGGACGAATTCACAGTCTCTTCCTGCATTCTCTCAATATGGGAATCCAATTTGTTCCGTTGGACTTCAAGCTGCTCGAGGATTTCAGTCGACTCGACAATTTTCTTTTGGATGTTTTTGAGATCGGCAATATTCTGTGTTGTGGCCCTACAGGTGGAAACTTTCCATTCGGCCAACCTCTCTGGGAAAATGTTGACTATTCGGGTCATGGCCATTTGCTCTCCACATTTATCAGAACAATATTTTGAATTGGGCCGAGAATCTTGTTGACATCCTGGGCCGTAACATTGAGCACGTCTGGGTTCTTCAGAGTCAGAACTGTCAGATTTAAAATTTTCTGCTTTATTCTTGCGTTTATGTGGACGATTCTTCTTTGCAAATTCTCTCTCCTTCTTTTCCATCTCTCTTTCCATCTTCTTCTCCTTTCTTGAAGCTTTCTTAGGTTTTGGCTTCCAAATCTCTTCTTCCTCTTCATCTGAAGTGTATTCGTCTTTCTTGGACCGATATTTGTCCTTGCTCTTTGAGATGGAGAAAGGGACATCTTTTTGGTCGTCATCGTATACTTCTTCATTTTTATAAAAACACTCACGTTTTACACAATTGGATCTCCGGGAGTCGAATGACTGTTTGCGTGCACTTCCACGACACCCACGACATGAACCACAATCCTCGGTCCTGAGACACCCTTGGCAATATCCACAATTCCCATTTCTCCCATCGGACCTTGACTCACTACTGTTGGCCAAAGAACTATTGGAGGGTTGAAGAGCTCCGTGGTCCTTCTTCTGATGAGAGCCGGTATGTTTCCGATCGCTCTTCGACGATTTCTCAGATTTGCTCGGAGTGACATATTTCTTTTTGTAATTGATTTTGAGCTCGGGATTCTGCTTGATGCAAACGGCACAGAAGTATTGTTTAATGTATTTGGCATCGGGTTCGCTGATGTTGATGCAATCTCCGTGATACCATTCTTCACAAGCGTCACATGCGATCATGAATCTTGTAGAGTCAGAGGACCTGTAAAACAAGGAGCATTAATTTACTGAAGTGATAATATTTATTCTATTACATTCTATTACATAGCAATTGAAGAAAGTATCCAAATTGTTCAACAGATCGAAAAATTTTGGGTTATATATTAAAATTAATGTTAGATTGAATTTAAAACATATGAATGTAATTTACCTGCAAATGCAGTAGACTTGATCATTTTGTTTCATGAGTGTTGCGATTTTCGATTTCCTCTCTGGAAGATCGAACTTTTTGGCAATTGAGTGGTTGCCGTCATCGGAATCCATTTTCTCTTAAAATGGCCAAATTATAAAAAAATAATGTTATTCGTTTTTATTTTAATGAAGAATGAAATGAATTGGTATCGCTATTGAGCGAGTGTAATTGCTTTTAAACAACTTACCTTTAATCAATGGATATTGGCAAGATGAAGATGAAGAAGATCAAGCAATTTGAGAGCGATGTTCACAACGATCTCACTCACCTCACGACCCGACTCACGGACGTAAAACTGATTTAGAAAGTTAAAGGACCAGGATTCCCCAAAACCATTCTGCGTCTGTTCTATTCCGCTCCTCTTCACCCAAACCCCTTACTTTATGGCCCTTATCCGTTGAATTTTATAAAAATAAATAATTGTGAAATTGAGAGGATTACAAAATTAAAAGTTATTAAATAAATTACTAAATTCTCTTTCTCTGCAGCTCTGGACGTTGTAGGCTTTACTCAGAGAGTTGATATTTGAATTCACTCTTGAGCTAAACCTTGAATCTTTGCTTTGTGGAGATTCGTGGGAATTCTGTTTTGTTTTGCTCATTCATTTCATTCCTCTTCTCCGTTTCATTCTCCCATCTTTCCTTCGAAGTGATTAAGCTCATTTGACCATCTTTATCGTATTTTCGAAGCTTCTAAAGTGAGTTAAAATTAAGGTTAAAATATTAAACAATAATTATCATTTAGTATACTGTATACACTGAACACTTATATTTTGGAATATTATAGGAAAATGAGTCTGAAATTCGTGACAAATGGGTTGAGATGCCTTCGCTTTTCTTCAGGCACATCATTCGGGCAATCCAGGTATACTTTCATTTAAACGCCAAAGCCTGCCAATTGGAATTTTTATAATGTAACTCAATTATTTATAAAATTTATTTTTGTATTAAGAATGTTTGGGATGGAGTCTGTTGGAGGAACAAGTTCATTGTCCCCATCAGTAGAATTGCCACCAAAGCCAAAACGCCCATTAAGTCCATACTTCAGATTCATGGCAGCTGTACGACCAGAGTGCAAGGCTGCAAATCCGAATGCGTCCTCGATTGGTAATATAAATTATATGAATTTAAAATTTAGACAACAAAAACTTCTTTACAAGTTAAAATTTAGCAATAGAATAAAAGCTAATTTAATATTTTGTTAGATCTCATTCGGATGATTGCTATTCAATGGGATAAGTTGGATACAAGCACCAAGGAAAAATACATGATGGCTTATAAGAGAGATAAGGTTTCTTATGAACCTTTATTTGAGAAGTACAAAAAATCGTTGACGCCCGAGCAAAAAGATGCT
This sequence comes from Neelides folsomi, assembly GCA_034687125.1. Taxonomy (NCBI): domain Eukaryota; kingdom Metazoa; phylum Arthropoda; class Collembola; order Neelipleona; family Neelidae; genus Neelides; species Neelides folsomi. Next base: position 4,233 of record JAQGBZ010000719.1, read on the forward strand.
CAAAAGCAGATGAAAATTGAAAAGGAGGTCAGGCGAGAAGAAGCGAACAAGCGGAAGCGGAACAAGGAATTGGGAAAACCCAAGCGACCCGCAAATGCATTTTTCCGATACCTCATGGAAAACACTCAACATGTGGGAGTTCCAGTTAAGGAACGGCAGGAGACTACGAGTAAATTGGGCGAGAAATGGCGACTCATGAGCGACAAAGAAAAGGAACCATACGTCAAAGCTTATGTAGAAGACATGGACAACTTCTTGAGGCTCTTGGCAAAATGGGAAGAGAAAATGTTGAAAAAGGTAAATTAAAAAAGTCGAAGCACCTTTGTCCTTGTCTTTTTTAACTCGAATTAAAAAGTATTGCATAAACGATTTAATAATTATAATTAATTTTAGGGGAATGAAGATTTGGTTCGGATCTCCAGTTTGATGCAAAACAAACGAAATGTAAAAAAGGCGGGGAAGGCTGTTTGAAGCCCAAGATGAATTAATTTAAATTATTTAGTTCTTTTCATTACAATATTTACCAGTTTGTATCTCAATTCACACAATATAAACGGTATTGTTCCCATTTATTTTTGTGAATAAATTCTGGTATGTTCAACCTATACTTTATTCCACAAACAAAAGTGCTGAGTTCAAAGTTCGCGGAAAATATTTACATGTATTTGTTATGGAAATTTTTTCCGTGAACTTGATAATTAATTACTCAAGAATTTATTAATTTACTTTTGCATTAACTTCATATTTAAATATTTTTCATTCAAATATAATATTGGGTCATAATTGTATGCAATAAAAACAAATAACTATAATTCCAATATTTGATTATTATAACAATTTAATTTAACCCTTGTTCCTCTTCTCGTTTTCTTTTTTCTTCACTTCATGTCTAGCTTCGCACTTGTAAAGCTTTTTTATTCGAAACTGTACAAACTAGTGAATTGGGTTGAATATTTTGGCAAATCAAAATTTCAAATATATGTACATACATACGTAATATAAATTAAACTGACACTGTATTTACACATAATGTTTAAAACAGAATATTCGTAGTTAATATAAAATGAATTCAATGACAGACTTCCAGACGCGATATGAAAAAATCAATTAACAATAAATTATTAAAGAGCTTTGTTCAACATAAAAAATCAATTATTTGAGAATATATTCAATCGAAATAATGTAGTACAAATGCAATTTTATCTCATCGATGTTGATCTAAATAACATTAACATTAAGTATATATGAAAAATATTTAAGCTGAATTATGCTCCTATTACAGATAGTCTTATAAATAGGAATTCTGAATTATTATAAAGTGACTTTAAATAAAATTTAATTACCTTATATTGCTTATTTGATAAATGAATAATTGATCGTTAAATAAATAAGGCATCGAAAATTTAACTTTAGTAAATAATAACTGAAAATATTATACTTTAGGGAGCAAACTAAAATTTAGTTCAAGAAATATGCGTAATTAACAAGTAAATTCATTTATGAATAGGATAAAATATTCAATCGAGAGCTTTTATGACGAAGCATTTTTCTTCAATTTCCAATCGTGAATTCTTTGCTTAAGATCTGTGGCATCTTCAAGCATATCCTCAGACAAAGGCTGGCGATTGAAAGGATCTGTGTTGGAGTTGAGAAGATGTCGTTGGATGACTGAACGATCCATCACTTTCCCACTTGGTAAAATCACTGGATCTTCCATCAAAGTATCCATCAATGGATCTAAAAAATAATTTCAATTTATTAATTTTATTAATATTTTGATTTTAATATTTTAATTATTTGTCTTTAAATTAGACCTTTAAATTCCTCAGGCGCATCATTGTAATCAGTATCTTTTCTCATATTCTGAATAGCAATTTTCTCAGCTCGGTTGGCCAAATCAAGAAGGCGAGTTAAATCAGATTTCCCCAACATGTTTGTTCTTTCAATGATTCTCCCAGCTTCTTCGAACAGCTCTTTCCGGAAAGATCGCTATAAAAGAAAATAAAACTTCATTGAACTTGAACTTCTTTCAATCTACCTTTAACTTTTAGATTTAAAAAATTAGCTAATTATTTGTAAATTAAATTTTACCTCATCTGACGCTAGAGCTGCAGCAAATGCCTCGCAGTCCAAATGGAGATAAATTTCTGCAAGTTGGTGAAGAAGCCGCCGGGGTTCCCAGCCGTACTTTTCAGGATTCTTCACCTTTAAGTTCTTACATTTCGGCCCACAAAGCTGAGTGAGGTTGAAGTTGAGCATAGCAGAAAGGCGATCAGCCAACTCAGAACGCATAAACGGCTCAATGATTTCCCCAGTAAGATAATGAAACATGTCAACAGTTTCTTTGGCCAATGTCAAATAGCTCCGACATTGTCGTTCATCAGTGGACAATTGGCGTAAGCGCTCTTGTTGAGTTTGCTGCGATTGTTGGTTCCAAACCTCTGGGCTATTTTGGGCATCTTGAATCTCGTGAATTCTCTATAAAACACATTTTTATATTCAATATTGTTTTAATACACACCAGTCAAAAATACAACCAATCAATAATCTATTATTTAAAATTAATTATTTTGAATTATATTAGATTAATAAAATTAAAATAGTTGGAATTTTACCTTGAGAGACTCAAGGGATTCATCCAGAAGGAAAGTTGTGTCGTTCATGAGCATGTTGACAAATCGAACAAACTGCTTTCCACTCTTTGATTCATTAATAATGGCGAGTCGATGGACGGGGGAATCCCACATTCCCTTCAATATAATTGAAATGTGGTAGCGGATGGAGAATTTGTCATAGAACTCGGAAGTGGCTCCGGTCGACTCTACGTCTGTGTAGAACTTCATGAGAGACGAAGGGAGATGAAGTTCAGAAATTGGATGGCTCATGATTTTACGATGAAGGGCATCAGTTCGACCTCCTTGGATTGTAGGATTTATTACGAAAAGAACTTCAACCTGGAATTTAATTACAATTAATTTAAAAATTAGGCATTTTAATGGCAAAACTTAAACTGAAGAATTCTTTTGTATAATTTTCCATATTAATAATGAATAAAATAAATCTGAATGAACTACAAGTTTGGCAGCCAAATATGGATTCTTCATATAATGCGGAGTACAAAGCATAACCAAGAGCCAGAGTATCATCGAGATTTCTAATGAGTTTGTGACAAACATTGGCGTATATCTATAAGAAAAAAACCCTTTAATTTTATTTCATGTCCCTACATTTAAGATTTAACAATTAAAATTTTGACTAGGATAAAGTAAAGTTCAATCAAATATCAAATTGCTTACTGAAGAGCGAACAAGAGGAATTCCGCAATATCCTCCACATACCACTCAGGTATATTGGCAAACAGCGGAGGCACTTCAGCACCAAGAGGCAAAAGGTCGGGGATCCAACCATTCGTGGTCAATTCCATTGCATTCACACCGGGCATCATCACAGAATTGAGATACTCTGTCACACTCGTGTAAAAAATCAGAGACCTCGTCATGAATGTCTCGTAAAACAAAACAGCTTCCAATGACTTTTTGCTAATCGTCATCTCCTATAAAAATGAACATCAATAATAATAATCAAAATGTTGATTATTATTATTTAAGAAAATTAAATTAATACTAATTAAATGTATTAAAGTATACAGGAAGATTTACAAAATTTTGGAATTCAATAAGATAAGATTCAAAACCAACTTTACATTAATTTCCGTTTTCCATCTTTTAAGAAGCTTCTGATTCCTATTCTTATAAGGCCCACTCTTCCATTGTTGTTCTGTTATGGTAAGCTCTTGTACCATTTTTTGCAATTCTCTAATTTGGCGACCTAATCGAAGGTAATGATTGATCGATGGGATGAGACAAATATGGTGAGCTTGAAGAGTCAGGAACCAACAAACGGTAGGAAACTTCGGTTCCGCCCAAACATGACCCTTTGCAGCTAAAAAAATAAGCATTCGATTAGAAATTTTAATAAACATAATTATAATGATTGCTTAATTGGTTTAAAATGTTAATGAAAAATAATATAATAACTTATGATTAAAATATAAATTATTTAATTACCTAAAGACTCCATCCATTCTTCCAATTCCTTCGTTGTACATTTGATTCTCGTATCATCAGCGATGGCAAGAAGCGTGTTTGGGTTAAAAGGATAATAAGGGTCAATGGCCTGAAGCTTCACTTTGTATGAAAATATTTGTAAAACGGAGAGAAGATTGAGCATTGAACCATCTCCAGTATTTTCCTTTCTCTCCGTTTGAATTTTGGTCCTTGCTGCGTTCCGAGAGATGAATTCTCCTAGAAATTTAATGCATTTTTCTCGGCTTCCGTGATTACTCAAAATTCCATGAACGGATTTATGTAAAGTCGTCTGTAAAAAATAAATTTAAAATTATATTTAAAATTAAAAATATAAAAAATTAATAGTTTACAGTCAGTTCGTATAATAGTGGTTGTATTCGAGCATAATTAGAGATAAGATCTATTTCATATTTGATTCAATTTTTATTAATTCTATAAAAAGATTAATGATATTAAAAATAAGACAATTTGATTTTAAAATTCAAATCATACTCTTGCAAATTCGAGCTCATTTTGTAACGGGCTGTGTGAATTGAGTTCAGCTGTCTTCTCTAATGTAAAGAATTGACTCGCAACTTTGGGATCGTCGTCGTAATTGATTGAGACAGCGAAAAACGGACCCAAATAAGAAGCTCGCCCAACTTCATACCCAATCGATCTGGTAGCCACAGGTATTGGAATAAAATTATCCTATAAAACATTTGACAAAATTATAATATTATCTACTTTAATCTACATAGTTTGATTAGGTATATCATTGTTAAGAATGTATTCATTTAATTATTGTACAATATTCTTATAATCTCATAACTTAAAAGTTGATAATAATTTATTAATCACCTGTTCAACAATGAGCTGCGCAAAGGGTCGGAGGGAATTGTTTGGACCGCATCTTATTTCAGTAAGCTGTTGGAGAATAAGAAGCGGAACTCGATGACGATTGTTTAAAACGGACCCGTTCCTCATTCGGAACCATAAACCAGAGAGGAGCGGAGTGAAAATCTTTGAAAATGTGGCCGAATCTTTGTAGTAATTTTGTGCGAGCTCAGGGAGAATACTTCCTGGAAGAGTTCCTAGCAACATCGGTCCAAGAAGGGGCGATGTAGTTTGTTTCGTTTCACAAAATGCTCCTGTAAATTAACTTTGCTCATTAATCTTTTAACCATACTATAATTAAATTAGGAAATACTATTATTACAATTTACAATACACTAGATTTTACCAAATTTACCTTGTAAAAGAAGTCCAATAAAATGACCACACTGTGAGCGAATATTGTAAAGAATATCTTTCAATTTCCCCGTATTCATTTTCTGCAAAAATAACATTTTTAATCAGTCTGTTTAATTAAATATTTAATTGACTAAATATTAAATATCTAAATATTGATTTTATTAAAAAGTACTTTTGGATTGATAATCCTTTCTTCTTCAAATGTTCTTTCATACGAATCAAGGAACCAATAAGTAATTAGGGAAGGAAGATCGGTCGGAAGAACGTCATTTTCTTCAATCATTCGATTCCCCTCTATCGTCTTTGGCTTTTCTACGGGATATTTTACCGAATCCCTCAAAGCCCCTTCCAAATGTCCTGAAATGACTCCGAGACAAACTTGGGTGACTAAATTGTTAAACTCCTCCATTTCCCATGGATCGCTCCCTTTGTCCTTCATAATCTGAGCAATATCCGGGTAGAGAGAATCATCCAATGGGGAGTAAGAGCTCTTGATGTTAAATGTCTTGTAAATGATGTTGACTAGGGTGGAATCGGGAATTTCTAGTAGGACTTTCGTTTCTTCGACGAGCCGTTTCCGAGAAGAGGACTTTGAGAGAGAATCGTCGTCCACTTCCATGAGCGAATCTTCTTTAGACTTGATGCTCATTGAGGAATCCTGGTCCATGAGGTTCAACCCTGACCCGCTTTTAGACTCTGAGAGAAGTGGACTTGAAAGATCTTTGGACCCCATCGGAGCCACGACGGATGAAAAGACGTTGACATTTGGGCTTGAACTTTGCCTCGATTCGGGTAGTGAGGAAGTTTCTCCAATGGACCCTAATGGACTTGGTTGACTTGCTTGAAGCTGGCCAAGTCGAGCTAATCTTTTACGACGAATCTATTTTATTTAATTATAAAGTTATAAAGGGTATTAAATAATAAATAAATTATGAGTTAAAAAAGATTTTTAAATGTAAATTAATTTATTTTAATTATATATTAAACAAGTATTCACCTCTTCTTGATTTGTCTCGCTCATTTTGAACTTTGATTAAGATACGGAAAGCTTTGTTAATTGAGATTCTCAAGTTGACAAATTGGACCCTATTGTTTGTCGTAAAATTTCGTCGAGGCAAAAATGATATCGAATCCTTCGGCACGAATTCTGTAAAAAAATTATTTGATGTGAAATTTATAAAACACTAAGCATTTATTCCTTGGGAATTCGTGGTTCATTTTAAATTTTTATGAAACGAATACAAAGTTACAAATGAAGTAATTCGTTCAAGTTCAAAATCTTTTGTAATAATTGAGTTCGGATTTTTTGTAAAACGGAATAATATCCAATGATCAATAATAATTTATTGAAATTGAATGTTTTAATAAAGAGTGTCTAAAACGAACTAAATTTGGATTTCAATTCCAACGACTAATTTTTATGTTAATACAATTAAATTGTAATGACCCTAATTTAATATGCGAAATCTTTAGAGTGTTTAGAGAGTATTGACTTTACCTGTTTTGTTTGTAAGTTTGCATCTATTCTCCTTATCGTCTTTATATTACATGGTTGAGTAGAAAAGTTAATGAGGGTTTAAGGACCTGAGTAGTTAAACTAACTGTGAGTAAAAGAAGGGAGATAATAGGGATTATTGGGGGTGCTATTTTACTCCTTTGGAATCATCCTTCAACTCCGATGATTTGGCAGGAAAGAGATGAGAATGGAGAAAGCGGTGACGTGAAGATTTGCACAACCAGCTTTTATGATCATGCTTCAACATGCCCCAAGAAAAATTAAACCCAAATTATCCAAACATTAACCATCCAAATTCATCCAATACATATTAATATAAGGTAAGGTTTATTAATATTCTGCACTTTTAATCTCATATTATTATTATTATTATTTGAATATTATGAATGGGTATAAAATATGTCCGTCTTGGCTATCCTCCCAATTAAATTGATTTCGATATAATTTTAGACTTTTGGACATAACGTTTGCTATGTACTACCTTGATGAGATTGAACAATTAATTGTTTTACCGTCTTTGAATTTGTATGTATTGCTATCTTTTTACACATATTGGAAAACATTATTTTACTCGATAAACTTCTTGTTAAAAATATAAGGCATGTTATTTATCATTTTGTAATCTAAATGTATATTATTGTTATATCTGTATTAATTATGTGGGTATGTGTATGCAATCAATCAATTTAAATTTATTTTACCTGTAAAGTGTAGAAGGAAGGGTATAAATCATAAATCCTTACTAATTACTAATGTAGAATTTAATCCCAATAGGACAATAGGTAGAAGAAATCTTGATCCTACTATACTCTACTTCATGCATATTACAATAAATATTGTGAAATGTCCATTTTCTATCTGTATTAACGATATGCATTTTTATAATTCTATTTGTAATTGAAAATTCAATGCCATGTATTACCATTTTTGTATTTCCCCAATTCGATATAAATATTGTTACATAATGGCAGGTAGATTACTTGTGAATTCATGCTGATTTGAAGATAAAAGGAATAATTAGATGCTAACGAGGCAAATGTGTATATTTACAAAATATTTTTCATATTGTAACATACATAATTATACAATATAACTACATTTAGTATGTCAAACATTGAGTAATTCTAATTAACGACAATACATAGGTAATTGATTTTAGATTATAGTTAAAAAAAAGTCACAAGTTATCTTTGGTTTATTGTATTGAACAAAGGAATGGGGAATGTAGATATATTCAATCAACTGATATTGTATTGACTTAATGGAGTGATACAACCCTGATAAGAGGCTTTAAAGTTGTAACACAAACATTTTGACCCTCATTAAGTAGGGATTTAATATTTCATATGCACTGCGGTGCGTTTCCCTCAGCTCTTCCTTACATTCATTAAATCTAACGTCTTGCTTCAAACAAATTCTATAATGAATGAAAAAATATTCAAGGTTGTTTAAGAGTCTTTAGCGGCTCATCTGTAATTACATCTGTCTGCAGTGGACGATAAAGGTGAATTGAATTTTTATTTGATGTATTCAATAGGAGTGTCGTAATTTCTCTACTTCATCTCTTTATTTATCTCTGGGAAATTGTTCCTCCTGCAGATCATCAAACCAGAAACAACAAAACGCTTCAACACATATTCACCAGAAACAGCCAAAATGGAGATAAGGAAAATTGATCAAATTGGTATGACCAGAATTTTTATAATAACTCTATTTCCAATTAAATATTAGTTAACTATTTTATTTCTCATGTAGGTATTTATTTAACAATTTATTAACTTCACAGAAGGAGACATGAAATCTTTATTAGAAGAGAGCATTTTAGCTAAAGAAAATAGTTACAATATTTACAGCAAATTCCAAGTTGGAGCCGCCTTACTTTGTGAAGACGGGACCGTGATTCGGGGTTGTAATGTCGAAAATATCTCTTTCGGTCTCACCATCTGTGCCGAGCGTTGTGCAGTAGTCAAAGCTGTGTCAGAAGGTCAAAGGAAATTTGTGGCCGTGGCCGTGTCAGCAGTTTGCGCCGAGTTGCTCGTCCCTCCTTGTGGAGCTTGTCGTCAATTCCTGGCGGAGTTTAATCCGACGATGAAAGTTTATCTTGTCAATCCTGTGAGTGGGGACGTGGGGATCACGACGCTTGACTATCTCTTACCTTCTTCATTTGATCCAGCTACAGTCAGCTTCTTTAAATAACACTGAATTTTATAAAAAAAATTATTTTTGAATGTCAGTCCCCCAAAGTTAATGCCGTTTATGGCAAGTGCATGTGGTTTAACTCATCATCAGTTTAACAATTAAATAAAAATTAGTTCTCAGTTTTATATTTTACATAGTTCATTTAAATTATCCGGTAGTATTAAAGTAGTAATATTAATAATTTTATGTTAAATAAGTTATGTGATAATGTTATATCCTACTGTATGTAATATTTTAACTTTTATTTTTTAGATTGTCATTTTGTCAGTGATCAAGAAAAAATTATTTCTTGTAGAAATACTTTTTAGCGCCTTTTAGGAATAAACGAATAAACAGTCCAAATAAATTGACTCTATCGTGCTTATAATTTAAAACTTTGTGTTTTAATTAATCAATTACATATCTATACCTATAAATCTCAATTCATGTAATTAATATGTAAGATACGTATGTTGCATAATACTTATTATAATGCTCAATTATGTCATACCTGTCATGTCTTGTATCTTATATCAGAGTGAGAAAATACAATGTTTAAATATTTCACTACCTACTGCATTCATAGTGTAACATATAGTAGGTATGCATACAATAGGTAAGTACAATAAACAATAACATCAGAAGAACCGAAGCAAATGAAATGAACTCCCTTAGGTCCAATGTTTCACACAAGCAAACTCACCCTCTCACCAACTCACCATGTGCCTTCGGTTCGGTGACTTCGGTGTATTACTCTCATCTTAGCAACTCAACCAAACAAACTCTTCTGTCCCAACCTTCCCATTGTGTTCATACCTTTGACAGGGGAGGTTTTAATTTTACTAAATACATCCCTTACCCATTTACAATATTTACATAACAAATAAGAGTTATTTTAATTTTATACCATTAGTGTTTAGTGAGATCTATTAATTAGTTTGTCATAATTCTTTTTTAATTGACTAATACTGGTACTACACGTTGTAAGAATTTGCATAAATAAGAATAATGCCACGTCGAAAAACATTTGTGGAAGAACCTACAAGTGACACAATTGTTCAGCTCGTTGATGAAACTCCATTGCCGCAAATACGATCTTCAAGGAAGAAGGATTTTGCCAAGAAAGTTGAATCTTCCTCTGATGAAGACGGTGTGGTCAAAGATGAGAGTGAAGAGAGCGAAAGCGATTCTTTGGCTCTCACAAGTAGGAAAAGGAACGAGAGGAGACGAAGGAATTCTTCATCTTCAAATTCTTCAACCGAAGAAACACCAAGCTCACAAATTCCCAAAAGAGAAATAGAAAAAACGACCGCGGCTGAACTTTTGGGTTCATTTTCTAATTGGGATTCCGTTGAAGAAGTTCACCGTGATGGGTTAGTTTATAATTTAATGTCTTTAAATATTGCCTTTAATATTATTATGTTTATGCCATTAATATTAATTATTCTAATATTAATTTAAATTTAAATAATAAATTGATTTGTCATTTAAGAGAAACTTTGAGATTCTTAAAAGCCAAGCAAAAAGTTGTTGCGGAAAAGGAACTTTGGAATGTTCTTGTATACACTCCTGGGTCGAGTAAAGGTAAAATGGAATTAGTTAAATTTTAGATATTTTCTCATCAACCACAATAATATTCTATTAACAATCTTTATTATTTCATTTTCTTTATTAATATTTACACACTTTGCTTAGTTAATAATGAAGAAAAGTTGCTGGATGAATCCGTACTGATAGATCCGGTAGGTGATGGGATTTATATAGAGGAACCAGTGGGAGTGTCAACAAAGAATCGTAATAAACTCGAGCTACGATTAGTCAAAGAAGGTGGAACGTAAGAAGATTTCCTTTTTATACCAATCCCATAACCGTTTGTTTAACAAATGAAACCTCTTTACTTTACTTTAAACAATGATGAATTGTGATTTTATATTTTTCGTTTCTCAATTGATAAGGGATTGGTTTGATAATGCTGGATATCTCAAAATTGATCAAAATCCTTTGAGACCCGAACCCATTGAAATGATTCTTCCTCCTGGTCAACCAACTGAATTTAACACTACTACTTTTCTCGTCCCGGTATTACATATTATATTTAAATGGATAGTTAAATATCATTTAATTGTCAAAAAAGCTAATTATAAAAAAATTCATTAAGGCTACATTGGATCCGTTTCAACAATTTCAATTTGATTCGACATTGAATTATGAGCTTATTGTGGAAATTGGAGGAATTCATTTTCGACATTTTCCACTCTTTAGCAAAGAACAAGTCCTCGTTTCAAAACTAGAATCTTTATATGAAAAATATTTAGAGAGGTGAGAACATCCATTTTAAAAAATTTAAAAAAATTTAAAATAAACACAATTGTAATTTATTGAATAACAGTTAGGAAAAACCGCAGGTAAAGAAATTTTATAAATACATTAGTTTGATTTTTGATATAGAGAAAAGGACAACATTGGAGAAAGAAGCGAAAAGAAATTGAAAGCTTTAAGAGAAGCTTTGAATTACACAAAGGATTCAATAGCAGAGATAGAAAATGTCGAGAAAGAGGATGAAAAAGACGACGATAAAGAAGAGGAGAAACAGAAGGAATTGGTCAATCAACTTAAAGATCGAGTTAAAATGTATCGAAATCACATGACGAAAACCAAAGCCGAAAGAGATGAAGCATCCTGGGACGACAAACTCTTATTTTGTGACATTCTGGAAGCGTGGAAGCAACTTAAGAAATTGAGAGAAACTCAAGGTATTAATTTAACATTAATTCCAATTTAAATCTTCTTTATAATTGGGGACTTTTAAAAGTTTTGAATATTTATATAAAGGATTTTCAATAACTGGAGTAAAATTGAAAATCATCAAAATGGAATTAGAAGCCAATGACTTAATTGAAGATGAAATCCGAGACATCAAAGAAGAACATGAAGAAAAGTACAAACAAGATTTGGGCCGTTATAAAACGAAATTGAACAATTGGTTAGCTAAACATGGAAGCTCAGGTGAAGATGAATCCTCTCGACCTCAACCACCAAAAAAATTTGATTATGAAAAAACAAGGGAAGTCACCATTAAAAGGTAACGAAGTTTTCAATTTAAAAATTAATTATAATAAAATTAAGTTTCAATTTAAAAATTAATTATAATGAAATTAAGTTTCAATTT
>JAQGBZ010000720.1:0-16388 GCA_034687125.1 Neelides folsomi
TGGATTTTTTAATGAAAGCCCATGCTCGAAAGAGAGCCCCCCTTTGAACCCAAATAATTTAAAGAGAGCCCAGGCTCTTTTTCGAACGATAACGGTATACATAAATTCATCCTTACATAAAATTGAGCATTTACAATTTATTGAATAAATCAATAAATTGTAAATGCTCAAAGAATAAGAATTCAGTTATTTGAACATTGGAATGACTTTTTCAGTGTATCTGTAAGTGCATTTCTCATTCTCACATTTCAACCTTCGAAAAGTAAAATTATGATGAAGGTCCCAATATTTCTCTAAAGTGGATTGGATTTGAGGGTGAATTCCCATGACTTAATGGTCCGGCAGAGGATTTCAAAGGAATTTCCTTTTTCCCATGATGAGCTAATGTGATGAAATCAAAAGATCATTATCCGATAAACTCTCATGACATTTTAGAGAGTAAAAGTCCTATTAAGCCAGGAGTCATCTAAGACGAACGTTCATTTTCAGCATCAACTCTCTATTTCCTATAACCTCTTCCCTATTTTCCGATCAGCTTTCCGGAACCTTGACTATTTCCAAAGAACCTGACAGCAGAGATCTCATTCCGTCGGTTATATCACAAGGTTCAATTCATAAACATACTAGACACAATTTATTCCACTCTCAATATTTTAGGGTTCAAGGTAAAGAGTAACTACCTGCCTTATAAAATATTGTCATACCATATTTGATAGAATACCATATATCATATAAATCATATTCCAAGAGATGCTTTTCATCCCTTCAACTCAAATACAGAATAAACTGTTCCATGCATGAATCAACTGCTTGATGAAAATGCTTCTCCAGACATATTTAAAAAAATAAAAACATCTCACTCATCTTTTCCAAGAACTACTAATCAGTAAAAGGAGTAATTAAAATATTTTAATTAATTAATGGAATTTCAATTAAAATTCATATTACATAGTATTTAAAAGGAGAATTGAAATCATCTATATGTCTGGTTTGAAATATGTATTAAAGTGAATAAAGTTCTATAATGCAAACACACATGAGAGGGAAAAAGATGAGCCATGACAAGAATTTTGACTCTAATGACGATGACTCAAAAGAAACACTTTTCAAACATTAGTTTTTCCTACGGAGAAAGTAATTGATTCTTTATAACAATGAAAGTCAATGGCCCAAAAGTGAATCGTTCCAAGAGTGATAAAATAATTATACATTTGCTCTCGACCACTCACAGGCCTTCCATGTGCCAATGTATGAACAATGAACAACCTTTACATGCCTTCTTAATATTCATTGCTAACTCGGAAGTATTGAGTACGTAACAACTTTTTTAAAGAAATGAGCCAATTAGCTAATTAGAAAAAAGTCACATGTAAAGAACTCTGCAATTAATATATGAGTTATGTGGGAGGAGAAGTGGAAAAGGAGAAATGAAGAGCTCCGGCTTTCAGCAAATCATGGGCAATGGGGATGCTCCCGTCACTCAAATGGATAATTATTTACTTACAGTCGAGGAAGAAATTTTTGAGAGTTGAGGAATCCTGGTATTAATTCTGACGTGATATCGTGGGTTTCCACGATGGCATTACCCTGATACTCTTCATTTGCATATTAAATAAGATGACTTAAAATTAGATACCATTTCATAATTTCGCATATTCGAAGACAATTATTTCCTTCATTTCGATAAAAAAAATATTTCAATGTTCAAGCTAACATATCTGACTATATGGTACTTTGCATGCTATATAATATGGTATATCATTAGATAAGTGTGGTATAAGTATTTACTCGTGTCAACAATCCCGAAAGTTCATTTACATTTCTTAAATTTTCTTAAAATATTTTTTGTGATAGTTTGTATCCATCTAAAAAGAGTAAAAAGACAGTAAAGATACGTAAACGATCAATCACAAATCACAATTGAGCTACTAAAGCTAGGTTGTATTAAGCCAGGAAGCGATTTATAATGCTTTCAGCAATTGTTAAATATCCCTGAAATTGAAATAAACATAGGATTCAAAAAATACAAAAATGGTTTAAATTATTGTTTTAACTTTTAAGATTTACATTATACAGATAGTTTATGTTGAAATTATTGTGACTTACACTCACTCCTGAAAGGAATTTATTAAACATTTGGAGCTTTGGATCTCAAAATCTTTGTTAAATCTTTTATAATTTTTGCCTTCTGGAATATATGGGAAGATACGTTCAAATAGAGACATCGTGCTCTGTAATTTCCTTAAATCACTTCACTTGTATATCCATACCTGGAATGTGAGTAAATAAAACTACTCTAAAAATCGTCTAGACATGAAAAGTTATCTAGCCAGGTAAATGGCCTATCTTCTCTACTTCAAATTCACTAGTAATTTAATACTATGCTCTTCGCGAAATTAGTGTGAAGCGGCATTTACTTTATCTTTTTATTTACTGTTAATGCATTACAATTTCGCAATTAATCTTCATTTCATTAAATTATGAACAAAGAAGAAGATTATGGAAAGTCATCAGCATTTACAATAATTTACTTAAAAGGAGAATGCAAAAATTTTATACGACTAATAAGTAACAGCGATGTTAAATCTGATGTCGTTTGATCATCTTTTAAATTAATTAAATGAATATTTTTGCTCTAACAATAAATAAAAAATATCTAAAGCCATTTATTTTAATTAAATTTAACATTAAATAACAGTATGTAGAATATCAAATCAATGGTTTTAGATAATTTGCTTATGAGCTCCTCATTCGGGATATTAATATATGTGAGATGTGAGTACATGTTTGAGTAGCATTTATACATTCAGAAATGCACGCATTTATGCATGCATTTATGAACCATATATTACATGAAGCAGGGCTTTCCAATCCTGATCGGTTCCTGTTAGGAACAAGGCATTTGCCCTGCTGTGAGATCGAGAGCAAAAACGATATACGAGTAATTTACCTATACATAACAATAACAAATTGACCATTTGTAATAAAATAAAAACGAGAGGAGAGAGTAAAATGAGAGGAAATGCGCTTTTTAAAATCATATGATTGAAACTGGGTTCCTTCCAGTTTTGTTACAATGATAAATTCCAAAACTTTAAAAAATTCAATGAATGGCCTTGTATGGCTCATCCTGCTTTCACGCTGAATCTTCTTCGTATAAACTCCTGACAATTGCAACGATTGTAAATCGTAAGTTATTTTTATTTGTATGGTTCATCTTTGCCAATCCTACTTTATCTTGCAGACAGAAGCAATAGATTTTATAGAAGACTAAAAGAAAATCTTGACTTTTACGAAAAAACTCCATAGTGTCATATTCATCACGTCCTCACCCTTCATAAACATCCATATACGAGTAGATACATTTTACCTATAGATGAATACAGCAAGCTTATAAAACTCTTTATATGAGTTTATTTCGGTCGTATCTTATGTAATGTACGATTACGTGAATTTTAAAGGAAAAATGGAAAATGTTTTATGAATTTCTGATAATTTCAAGGAGGAAGCAATAGTGTGGACATGAAATATGAGATGTGCATGATGGGACATTCTAAAGAATGCTATTTCTTCTTGACTAAACGATCTCCGTTTAGTAATACCATCTTGAAAGAATAAATAAAGTGCCAGTTTTTTCATATAACTTGAAGCGAATTTTACATTGACCATGACACACCCATCTGCCTATCTCCCTTCTTATACTTTCTATCATAATAGGTAAGATACACTTTTAATTTCCCTTTCAAAATTCTTGTGAAATAATCCTAAAACGTGTCGAAGAGAGTTCACTCCACTTTATACAAAAGCATTTCATGAGAAAATTCTTAAAAATGAATCTAAAATTGTGGGTTGTTAATACTTTACATTATATGGTTGAACTAATTGTAAGTATTTATTATAAGATACGCTTTTAATTTCATTATTTGGTATATTTTGGAAGCTCATCTTATGAGAGATATAAATCTTTTAATTGCACATCATAAATAATAGAATGAGATAAGGATCAATCTCAACTCGTATTTGTTCAAAGTACATACCTACAAGTACTTTTATTTTTGACTCTCATTATTGAAATCAAGGTTGTTTCATTCTTTTTAAATCTCAAGAAAGGATATGAGCCCTAAATTTTAAAACAATACAATGGAGCAATTAATTAAATAAAACTATAATATTTTTACTCATTTCAAATACAATTTGTAATTACTCTCTGGGTAATATCCGTTTTGAGCAAATTTAAACACAATAATGCCCATATACAGCCATTAACATATACTTGATAGGTATTTAAAAGAGTATTTGCTTGTATTCTGGTTGAATCCCAAATGTTTTCTTAAACTTATTTGGAAGTTCATGTTTCCTGTTGACTTAAAATGTTACATAATCTCTATTTAGCCAACATTCGAGTTCCCTTCAAATATGTAAGGAGTCTTGTGAATTGTGATAATGAAAGTGCTCTTATTATAATAGACAATTGTTTTGGAGCATCGATAAAGCCATTTCTTCAACTTTAGGATCAAATTTTTGGAACGGCTTTGGAAATTTGGCTAAAAGTGTAATTATAAACTTGTTAAAGGGTAAATGGAGGATATTCATCATAATTATCCACCCTGACCCTGCTGTAAATTTATTGCTGGTTACATGTATCAAGAGCTCCACCCTTATAAATAATAATGTGTAAGTACATACTGAGTATGTACTGAGTATGTACTATGTACTGACAAAGAGTATGTGTATGCATGTAAAATATATTGAATTTAGCGAACTTGAAATTTAATAATAATCTGTATCTTAATTTCATTTTAATTTATAATGTAGTAAAATAATGAGCACTTAACCATACGTTTTAACCGTTTAAATGCTAGGTAAGTTGATTAAAAAATTAAGCCTTTATGTAAGCAAGCTAAGTGCTCTTCAAAGAGTTCATAATGCTTTATGAGCTTATTACGGAGAATTGAAGGGATTTGCTGTTAGTGAGAAAGGAAGAATCGGCAGGGAAGATTCGTCGAAAGGCCAATGAAGGGGAAACCATGCACAGGGGAAACGCCAAAGTCTACAACAGTTTTTACCTCCTGTAATTTTCGACTTTATGCTTTGACTTTGAATGAAATTGAGTCTGGGGAGGAAGCTCGGTAAAGTTGGGTGAAATATAATGAGTCACTACATGGGATCTTGTGATTTCGTTGAGAATAGAAGAAATGATGAGGAGGACCGAAACTTTAAAATGGTCTACTACAATTTCCAAAGGAGGGGTCAAGACACTTCTTTCCCTGAGTCTTCATTAAATTAACCATAAACCCAATCCACGAAAATTAACCTCAAATATAAATTACTGATTGTAGTTGTACAATATTTAAAATATTAACGTTCATCTTTTACTTTTCTCAATGGGAGAATCAGAGAATCTGCGGTGTGAAGGATGTGAAAAAGACACTGCTTTTTAAAAGGTTGCCCAAAGAATCCCGCTATCTACGAATGACGAGTCCTCTTCAACACACCTTTACGCATCCCGATTAAATCTGATATAAAGTACTTTCACATTATAGCACACATAACACAAATATGCGCCATTTATTTAAAAGGAACGAAATACATGTGGTTTTGTCATTTATAATACAACTCTATTTTTTATAACGCACTTTTCAAATGTTAATGGCCCTTCTCATCTCCACTTTTTTATTCTTTCACTTCCATACGACGATATTCTTAATCATTTTCATTATGCATCTAACTGCATGTCATACTATTATGCACTTCAATCTCAAAATGCTCTTTTAAAAATTCAAATTACTCCAAATACATACAAAAGGATATAAAACTATAAGTGTACTCTAGATCATCTTTAGTGAATAATAAAAGATTTGAATGTTTTATATTCCTAAATCTGTACTTATGATATGACAAGAAGAACCATCAAATATTCAAATGCTTAGTTTATGAATATTACGACTTATAATAAGAGATATCGTATATTGCAAATGCAAAGAGTTCATAAATAAACTATTTTAGACATCTGATAAAGATGATTCAATTTTTTGATAACGAGATCCTTATCTTAAATGCAAGGGAGAAGAAGCAATTTAAACTTTTTTGCACACCCATTTATATAACCTTGATTCAAGTTCCTCTTGAGTGACCAGAGATGAGAATAAGGGAGAGTCATCTTAGGGATATTATGTAAAAAAGCGATAATTACAGTTTTAATTTCATTAACTTGCCTAAGCTCAGGATTGTGAAGTTCTCCCTCTTCTTTTTGCGTTAATTGCGATCGGATATAAGTCTTTAAATCCGTTTAATAGGATACACAGTAAGAGCCTTATTAACACTCACTCGGAAGAGTTGACTCATTCATTTTCATTCCTCAACGTTATCTCCTTGTAAATAAATTTTAACTATACCTACATCCTTATAGCTTCCATCTCTCAGGTCGTCCATTACCTAATTTACGGACATAGCACCTCTTAAATTCCCCAAATGCTTCGTTAATAATGTGAATAAAACACATTTTACGATTCCAAATGTCCAATGGAGAGGAATCAAAGATTTTCACTTGAGTGAATTCTGGTCACATTATTACCAAACTTTCAATATCATCTTGTTTTTCATCTTCATCACCAGTGAAATGAAGAAAGGATTCATGTGTGCGATTTTTTCACACATGTTATGACGCCCATGAAATCGTGTGAATGTCACGGACTTCCTCGTTTTTATAAGCTATAATTCACTTTCATCCATGACACTGTTACCTTTGTCTTAAAAAACGTAATATGAGGAATTTTTGCATGATTTAGAAAAGCGGGATATGTTGCATAATCTTATGGGAATTAGTTTAATCTCTATACACATCTCTCCAACACTCCCAAACTGTGGTTCGTAAAAAAATTGAACAAATATACATTTCTGTAAATTCTTTGTCGGAATTGTGGTAATTTAAACGTGAATAATCTTTAAATGAATATCACAGCTAGTTCATCAGTCAAATATGCCAACTTTCTGTCATATAATATTTAGAGTGTAAGTGATCATATGATTCATATATGCACTAATAATTGGCACCATTAGTTAAAAATTGATGAAAAATGTAACCTGACTTTAACTTTCAATGCGTTTTTGTTTGCAGTAATACAAATTTTAAAGATTTTTTTATTTAATTCAATTGATAAGTAAAACATCATTAGTACCACATGTTATCATTATTTAATAGCACCCCACATGTCAAGTCAAATATTTATTTTGCAAAGTAAATAATCAAATAATTAAAATATAACAAAAAGATTAAGAGTAAGTTATAAATTCCACTACCAATATTTTACATCTCATAAAAAGTTAACAACGTTAAATAAATAGTCAAATAATTTAAATATTTTGTAATATTCTTAAAATGCATAGGTAAATAGAGTATTGTAAATATTAAACCAAGCACCTTTAAATATCAATAATGTCACAAAATCACAATATTGCTTTAGCCAGCATTAGACACTTTTTTTAACAAAGCTGCCTTATGCATATAAATATTACTTTTAAAGAACTTTAACTAAAGAGGAAGATAGATTTTATATTTTATACAAACTTTGGTATACAGAATTCTTTATCTTTAAAAAGATAATAACTTTTAAACTTATTATAACATGTAATATAATTTAATAAATACACAACAATATAATTTAATTTAATAGCATTTGACAATAAATCAAAGTAAAAGCTTGGTTAACTAAAACTAAATCCTAACTAAACCAACATTTTAAGTCTCTATACATCATTTAACTGTAGCCTTTACATATAAAAAATCTAGTGCTTGGATAGTGATACCTAAAACTCAAATTAATAATACTGTGCGCACTTTTACAAAATTTATAAATTATGTAAAAAATTGAACATTTACCTTTAAATTACTAATTTAAAACAATTACAAAATGCTAACAATAAAAAAATTGAGAACTTAGAGGAGCCCAATGGCAAGGTACATAGTTAAAAAAAAGTATTTCGGTCATCACCAGTGGCTAAATCTGTAATAAGAACTTGGTGCTGGTTGAAAGAGAGCATGTTTTTGTTGATATTTCCTCGCTTCCGATCTCTTGAGAGCAAACCACAAAGTCACAGTGGCCGAAATGACAAGAATCACACCAAGGATAACCAAAGCCATAATGAGGGTTCCAGGAGAGACGCAAACCGTGTTAGAACCGACAGACTCTCCCGTTTGGTTCCGATTCCCATAATTGTCATCTCCTTTTGGCCCTGATGAGGTCGAAGAGCGGCTGGAGGACGTCGAGTCACTGAACTGTCGACTGCTTGTTCCATCTCCCGATGTCCCACTTCCAAGACCTGATTGATGCCGTTCGTAACGATGGCCTCCTGCATTTGAGAATAAACGACCGAACAATTACATACTGTTAGACTCAATCAATCTCACCCAATTCATTTTGATCCCATTAATCATCCCCATCACATACTGCTAAAATACTTCCATACATTGTGATATGATCATTAGACCAATTTATAGTTATAAACTTCTTATCCATCTTAATCAACCAAACAACAAATTGTATTCCTTCCATTACATTTTGTTACATAATACCTGCGTGCAAATTTACCGTAACAATCAATTAACACATTGGATAATAAAGGAGTGTAAAGACAAAACTAAAATCCGCCTGCATTAATTTGACCATATCTGAAAGAAATTAAAGTGTGAATCTCATTGTCAAAGATTATAAAGGCAAGGTATACATATAAGAAATCTAATTGTAAGAATGGCCCCAACGTGTTAGACTTAGTCCATTAGATTGATTGCATTTCCTCCAAAATGAAGATTCACTCTTTGTTCGGAGATAGAAGTCTGTGTGTGGAGGTGAGTGAATACGGAAGAGCCCTTAGGAACGTAGGGAGATAATGGAAGTAGAAAGAGAGAGAGAGAGAGATGAATGAAGAGATAGGGCTTTCTGCTTGAGTCTCAAGATCCCAGTGGGAGATTCGGGTTGACGAAGCCGATGATGTGTATGTCTTGGCCATGGCCAAGAGAAGAGGACAATGATCTCTCTACCCTTTGCCATCCGCAATAAAATATCATCACTCATCACCTTCGCAGCACATCATCGTCACGTAATCTCTCACCACTTGCCCGAGCTCCCACTCGCTCCCAATTACACTTACTGTCTCAATTCTCTGGTTTAAATTGGAGCAAAAAGCGTCAACAAGGATTCGGAGTGTTTAAGTTTCCCCAACTCCTTCTAGACAACGTTCAGACCCCATGAGTGGGAAGTATGGGAAAGCAATTACTCACTTCACTCTTTTAATTTTACAAAAAATGAGACGGATCCCATTTATCCCACTAGTTAAAGTCTCTTTAGCAAAATGGGGAATCTCTTCTAAATAACTAACGATAAGATATCTTACACACCTGTGTAACTACCTGTACTTTACAATGAACAACCTTCCAACATTCTTCAGAAAGTTCCTCTACATTTTTTGAGAAACTTCTTGAGTAAGGGAAGCCAGATATTGGAAAATGATTGAATAAAAGAAGAAGTGGTTCGGATATGATAATGGTCTTCCAATTAATCTCCGAATGAATGGAGTCTACCGAATAATGAGAAGAGAGTGAGTTGGATACATGGAATGTTTGAAGGCTTCGGACTTAGCGTTAGATGGTTTATCTCTGGTTCCACGGCTGAATGGCTCCGTCCCCACGAGAAGGAAAGGTGAGAATGAGAGGGGAATTATTCAATATGTGATATAATGGCCAACTCATTGGTTCCTTCAAAACGACCACCACTTATTCACCGACCCGAAGAGCAAATTCCCACCAAAAGAATAAAAGTAAAAGGGATCAGATCGACAGCTCTTCTCTCATGGCTCTCATCATTGAGAGGACGAGGGTTTTACAAAGAACCGTTCTCCTACCAATTCCAATGACATTCTTTTCACTTACAATGGCCTTTAATCCCTGGCTGTTATAAGAACGGTGAGCTGGTGAGTATAAGAAAGTAAGTAGATGCAAGGAAAATCCGCTTAAAATGTCTCGTAACAAAATATTTGCATCTCTCTCACTGCATTTCCTCCTTCCTTGTGAAGTTCTTTATCAACTTTTCACTACACATCTTTTTAACTATTTGTCTTGAGGTTGAAAGAAGAAAATTGCGTGTTTAGGGGATGTTGTTCCTCAAACCCTTTCAATGTATTTTCTTATAAAATTCTAAACTTTTAAACTTCCTTAGAACATTCTTGAGTACAATTCTTGAAAGTGAATACGTAAGTAGATTTTATAAAATACTTTAGTTAACTTTCTTTACAACTAATATTACTTATTTGGTATGCTAGAAATTATAAAAGTAAAGAGTCGTTTGCCCAATGCATTCCTTAAACGATTCAACACATCATGATACATAACAATTATTTAATAACATTTACTTAATATTTTAAACATATTTTATATGTATATTATATTAAATGTAATATTTTAATAAGTTTGGTAATAATAAAATAATGTCTATTAGAACCTTTCATAATTAAACGAATGCGCGAAAAATTGAGAACTGAAAATAAACGAGCATAGTAATTAATTTAATACAATTTCTTTTTAAAATTAAACAGATATAAAACATTAGGAGTTTCCTAATATTAAAGAATCCGTAAGTAAATTTTTCGGTTGGATTTGTCTTATTAAATATTAAATACTCATACGTTCATGGTTAGATTAAAGTGTAATATTTTTGCATTTTGTGTTCGTAAAAGGTTAAAATTAAAGTAGTTAGATATAAAAATGGGAGAATTTTTACCAGTGTCTTCTAGGTCTGGAGCTGTAATTTCCACAGAATTGGCAATTTCTGTCGAGTCAACAAGGACTTCCGCTATCCTTCCATATTTATCTTTCCAAGTTCCAAAATGATTCTTTCCGCTGTCGCAAGCTTCTTGAGGGCAAGGGCCTTGACAATAAGCTACTGTGCACTTTAAGTGAAGATGACCTCGCTCTGGAAATTTGAACGCAGGAAAAGTAGCAAAATGGAGTGTGATGAATTTATTTCGAGCATCTGTAGGAAGTCGTCGTCGTCTGAAGTTCGGAACCAACCCTTTGTCAACAGAACAACCAGAAGAATCGAGAATTTGCTGAGCTCTTGTGTTGTCGCTTCCACTTCTTGAACCATCATGGGCAGTGCAATTGACAACACGTGCATCATGACCACCTGAATAAATCGATATAAAAATTTATAAAAATTAAAGTTAAAATCCCATATAATATATTTCAATAACTTTATATTTTAATGTAAATCTACATTACAATATTAGCAGTTTCGATTACTTTGTTGAATATAATATGTAATTAGATATGTACAATGTACATTAGCAGTTTGTTCTTTGTATTTGGGTATATGTAGTTTAACTTACGATTAACTCTTGTAGTTACGACCAAGGTAATATCTTCTCCAACAGCAATAGGATGAGATTTCTTAATTTTGGGTGAGGGATCTTTTCCACTCAAGATTTCCATTGAAGATTCCCCTATTTTTGGCATTGTTTTAGGAATTGGCTTTTCTTTCATTTTCAATTTTCGTCCTTGTCTTGAATTGGGCATGATCTCCTCTTCAATTACCCTATTTAAAAGTATTATCTTTAAATTGCGAAGGCACGAATAATCTATAAATAATGGTAATGATATGTTTGATTTATAAAATTAAAAAAATTATTTATTTGGGATTATACCCTTGTTGAGTTTCTTCTTCGATCTTTTTTTGATAAAGGCATGAAATGGCAACTTTTTCATCAATCATTTGCTGAAGGAACGATGAGTACTGAATATAAATTGTAACTTCAAATTCTTGTTCAATATAATCCTAAAATTTCAAACAAAGTAATAATCATTAAATTGAAACAATATATTTAAATCAAATAACTTTATTAAATAACAAAATATTTACATTAATAGGAATTTATCAAATCAACAAAAATTTTTTAGTATAAGTACATGTAGGTATATATAATAAATAAATATTACAGGACTGAGTGATCCAATATGCTTGTAAGTATATAATTTTATGATATAATATAATGAACCAGATCATTTAAAGAATATTTACAGTATTCTACAATATTTTGGAAATATTTAATATAGAAATTTTATATAACATAGGAAAAATAAACAAGATCACATTTGCTCAACTACAGTTTCTTTCGGTAGTAAAGATAATAATAAATAATATAAACGACTCTAGATACTACTTATACTTTTTGACCAAAATTGACCCCGTAAAATGATAAAGGAAGTTTAGAATGTTTTTTAAAGGACTGGAGGATTAAAAATTACATTAATAACGCAAAGCCCCACATTTTCAAAAATCTAACTACGAGCGGGGCGTGGTGTGGGTCAACTTTGGTCTAATAAATATATATTCTTACAATTATTATTCTACAATCGATTTCAAATAGTAGTTGATATACAAATGACAAAAAATACAAGTTGCTATACAAAAGACAATTTTAACAACTGAAAACTTTTTATTTCAATGAATTTTCAAAATTACCTACGTTCTGTTCCAAATAAATAAATTATTTTCATTCAAAATCAGTTCAAATTCTATCGATTCTATTGTTATTTTTTAAACAATTTTTTCATAGTTACTATTTTTAAGGGGTATGTCAACTACTATTTGAAATCGATTGTATAGTAATAACATACCCCGTTAAGAAACTTCATTTGAATTCCGCAGTGGTCAAGTGGGAAATCAAAAGAGACGTCTTTTGATGGTGCAAATTGTCCACCACATTCAGGTTCATCTGAGTAATCGTAAGCGTAAATTCTTCCTGAGAAATTGTTGTAAAAATGGCCATCGATACTCATCTTTTTATCATCACAAGTAGCGTTAAAGGCTAAAAACACAAAAATAAAATATGTCAATAGAAAGTTAAACCAAAGAAGTAAATGTCTTCAATTATTTTTATAATAAATACTAGAATATTTTTTAGCTCCAAATGGGAGCTCAACTGCAGCATCGTCTGAATAAGAAGCCCCATTCTCTGACAACGGTTGACCATTTGTGGATAAATGCTCCTCTGGCAAATGGGATGCGGAAACTAAGACTTGATTTTCACCCAAGACTATTAAAATGGCGATCTGAAATAGAAAATAAACATTTTAATAAATGGTTTATGTGGTTTTCACTTTAAACAAATAAATAACTTATTGTGGTGTATTTAAAAATTATTTTGCATTTTTAGACATTTTAGAAACCTATAGTTCATTCCCAAAATCGGTGCAGGTGAGTTTGAAAAACCCGCATATAATTTCCAGAGATACGAATTACAATTTAATGGTGACAATTAATTGTAGTATTGCATATGCAATATTTAAACCAATTCATTACTCATCTACAAAATACATACTCTCGTAGGAAAGGTGAAAGTTGAAATCTCGGCTTTTGTTATAGCGCTGGTTAGATACAAATTTAAATAAAAGAAAAAAAGCGGGATTTCAACTTTCCAACGAGAGTACATAACTATTTCAATAACATTTCATTGCATTTGAATTTTATTGATGTTTTAATGCAAAAATAAAATAATGAAATTGAGGCCAAAATATAAAATAAACATTAAACATTTTCAAAAACAATATAAATTAGCATTACTACAATTAATAGTAACAGTGAAATTATAATTCGTATCTCTGGAAATTATATGCGGGTTTTTCAAACTCACCTGCACCGATTTTGGGAATGAACTATAAACCTACTCAACCAATATAAAATACTTTTCACTCAAAATGTCCCAAATTCCCGATTCTTTTTTGATTTTCTATTTGTTGACACAAATAAAATGTTTTTACATAAATATCAGTAGGTACTGTCAAAAGTAATAAATAATTTATTCAAAATCTAATGATTGTAAATAATCTTCTTATAAAGTTATTAGCACATTATGCATGTACCTAGATATATAAATTACATTACAATTATTGGTTTACGCCTAGCAATATTTAATATTTATTTAACTTTATACACATCAGTGAATTATATTTTAATTCTAGTATGAGTACATAAACACTCATGAAGTCATGAATGAAAATATCCATAATAGGAGTTCACTTTACTTTATACACAGATAACTGTTTGTGAATCGTGATAGCTGTGATCTGTGTTATGGGTGAACTCATGGAATGTTCATCTCTATTTAATTTGTTCTACAACAATTTGCTCACAGTTTTAATAAAAAGCCAAGTGAGGTGCTTAAACACCATGAATATTCGAAAATAGGGTCCCGAATTGAAAGATTCTCACAACAAAAAGAATGAAAAAAACTTTCTGCTCTATTAATCTGATGGAAGGTAATTTCAACTTTGAATTGAACATTAACTGAATGTACATACAAATACATAGGAAGAGCAACTAGAGGGATCAAAAACTTTTGTAATTCAACAATTAAATAGAAATGGCATATTACGGATCTCTACACTCAACAGTCAACAAAGAAACTGCATATGTTGAACATATAAATTATATGCATTTATTCATACACACTAAATATTATATTTATTAAGTTTATTGAATCGTAATAAACTTTATAGTTTACATATTGTGAGAAAGAAGAACTGGTTCGCCAATCACGTACACAGTAAATATATAAAACATGCATAGTTAAAGAGTTATACCAAAAAGTTATAGTAAAACATACAGTTTATCTCTCAACACTCCTTCCGTCCATATAACCCTTTCTTTTGTCAGATGTTGAAAAGTTGAGAGAAGACAATCAGACTGGTTCCAATTATTTTCCTTTTGAACCCATTCATCTCTAATCATTGTTGATTCCCTTCTATAATTTTCATCAACTTTTTTTATATTATGAAAAAGAACCGTTTGGGTGACCGTACATTTTAATTTCTCATAAACTCTTTCATTTTCAACCTGCCCAATGTTTTATATCTTTGGTTGGAGAAGCGTTATTTTTCTCCAATACCGTTTTTTACAGCAGCATGTTTATATTTTTTCATAAATAAGACCCTTCACGATCCTCAACGAGTCGTGATACCTCTGGCTCCAATAATAATAATAGATAATTGAATGAGGGCCAATGCAGTCGAACTGCCGATTTGAGTTGAAAAATAAACAAAAGTTCCGCGGTAGAAAAACCATTTCTTCTCTAACCAAAAGGCTTTACCGTAACATGGATCATGATTGGTATATATTGTTTAACCATACATACTTTTATATTTCCTCGAGTCATGAAAGTAAATTAGTGAGAATGTTATTACGAAGAAGAGTTCAATGTGCAAGAGCGAGAAAGACCGATCTCACCTGAGCGAGGAAACTAAAGAGGAGAGACGGTGGGCTTCTTGCGGCTTTACATTTCTTCATGCTGCCTTTTGTGTTCCCAAGTTCCTATGTGCGAATGGTCTCCCAATTACTATTCCCACATTTAATCTTCCGTCTCAACTGGTCTTGGTGTCTTCTGGAGTGAACGAGACCTCCTTCAATAAGAACAACCCGAGAAATGAACCAAGCTCAATCCATCACGATGGTCTCTATAAAGAAAAGAAATAGGAAATTGGTGATGAACAAAAGAGAATAAACAATAAAATAAATTCGACGCTTCATTAAATCACAGCCGTTTAATAGCTGTTGACTGGTCGATCTCATGAGCAGCAATTAATTATTCCATTCTTTCTCTAGCTGAATGAAGGAAAGTGGTAAGTGACGGGATGGTAATTTACACTTGCCTTAAAGGCAGAAATAGAGGGATATCAAGGCGAGTTTCACTGCTTTCAAACAATCAAGTGAATTAAACTTATCGGGTTCATGCTCAACTGTCTAGTTAGACCGGTAAATATCATTATTTTACCACCCAAGTTCAATACAAACTACAACCTCAGTTTTATAGTTTTTAAAGGACAAAGAAATTTATCTTGAAATTGCCTATAGCTGGTTAAGACTTTGTATTTGTACATCTTCTCTTTTAAATGTCGTGTTAATGTTTTCGTGTGATTTAATTCTTCCTGTTAATTTATCTAAATGTTCGTTGCTCGCAAAATACGTAATTTAAGATTCTGTTAAATATGCTCGCAGCGACTGTAATAATCCCGAGTCAAAATTAAAGCAACAGTTAAATCATCTTTTATAAAATAACATTTATATTATATAGCAATTATACTAGGAGGGGACTTATAAAGTGTCCGACTTTAAATTTCCATTTTTAAAAAACTAAAAACTTTTATTCAAAGAGTAATATATCTAAATGAGCAATAATATATAGCAATTAAAATTTTATATCACTTATTAGAAAATTCATCCCTTGTTCTTTACACGAAGCCTATGTGTCATGATGGCTTTGTCCATACTTGAACGAATTCTTTCAATGGTATGCTTTTACTACCATTTGGTTAAATATTATTTGAATCTTTCAATATTTGA
>JAQGBZ010000721.1:0-16333 GCA_034687125.1 Neelides folsomi
AATTGTAATTCGTATCTCTGGAAATTATATGCGGGTTTTTCAAACTCACCTGCACCGATTTTGGGAATGAACTATAAGTTAAAAACTTTTGTCTATTTTTTTCTTGTGTTGTGTTCTTTTTTGTAAATTGGAATGAATTGGTTAAATTTTTGATTACTTGGAGATTGGATGATTCCTCCCATCCCCACTTCAGTGGACCCACACGGGGAAGTTCCATTCAGACTCGGAGGTTTGATATTAGCTGGTGAACAATAATGGGTTGTGTGAGGGAGAGATAATGGGAAGTTGTGAAAGACCTTCGTCGACGAACTCGTAGGACGCGAGGAAGCCACTATGGTGGACAGCTTGGTTCGATCGGAATTCTAACTCGGCAGTGGGGTGGAGAACAAGGATTGGCGGTGGAAGTTCGCTGCCGCAAAATCGACCACGAAAGGTTCTTTGGCCTCGGATATCCACAGTTGTCAGCTCGAGGTAGTCCATGAGGCATCTGATCATTTAATCATTCAATTCAATGACTCAATATAATTATATAACACCTCAACAAACACACTCTAAAAGGGAAAATGAATACAAAGATGAATCATCATCAATGCAACAACTTTCTATTTTTGGCCCATTCATGGAAATTATTATTTATTTCAAATTCACACATCAAAATACAAATACATAATCTGTATATATATATATACAAATAATTTAATCAATATTTAAACTATGTATAATCAGGATGTTAATTGTAGTTTAAAATAATTAAACAGGGTTTGGATTTCCTGGTCCTTCCCTTTCTTCATTATAATTAAAATGAAGTGGAATCTCTCCCTTGGGCGTTTTCTCTCATTCATAGTCAAACACTTTCTTAACTTTCCCTTTCGATCATCTTAAATTCTCTCCTTGTTTATTATCATTATGCGAAAGGAATAATTTAATAAATATCGCTATACAACTTGCTAAATAATTTAACACTAAATAAATACATGTTGGATTATCCTATTAACAATATTACATAAATTATATTACTTGTCCTATCTACAATATCTACACTGTACACTGTACTTATCTTATATAGTAAAGTAGTTAATAGTTCTTTAAGGGATTTAATTACATTCCAAGCATTCTTGAACAAAAGTTTAAAGGTTTTTAATCTCTTATGTTTGAAAAATGTTGGATTTACCCTTCCGTGAATTTTGCCTCTAGGTCGAACTGATGAAAGATGATTTTCACTCCTTGCCATTCCGAACCTTGGAGTTTGTAGGAGCAAGATGAATCCGGCGGATATGGACTCGGCCAACCCGGGGATTGGAAATTCCCTCGATCTCCGGTCCTCGAATCCGCAATGAATTGACAGCCTTAAAAATATTTTTCATATAAAAAAGTATTTAATCCTTTTAATTGTAAATTACTTGTGGAAGCTCTTGGAACTCCAAACGTCAACGTCAGGAGAAGAAAGGCCCACATCCTATAGTACAAGAAATAGGTTATAAAATGTTTCAATTTCCCAAAAGGACGAGAGAAGCGGATATTATAAACTTTTCTCTCCCTCATTATATTAATTTCCTTCAGTGGCTCATCAAAATTTCTCATTCCGTCTCACAACATTCTCAAGTTTTTAATGCCGAGTCGTATAAATAATACTAGTTGGATTGGAAGCACTTTGCGGAAAAAGTCTCTTGAGTCAACACATCCCAAATATATCTCCAAATATATGTCGTTTGAGCAGACGGGCGAAAGTGGAAATAGGAGATATAGGAAATTTGTAAGCCAAAGGATAAACAAAAGCCTTTTCACTTTCCTAATAGCCCGGGCCTCCTCGAGCGGGCGATGAGATGATTGAGAGAGTCAAGGGTATTATGACTATGAATAGAAAATATTTGGTCTCGAAACTTTATAAATTCTGGATATAAAATGCGTATTATTAAAAGGTATTAAAGGATCATGGATCGATGTACTCTAAAGTACTGATATAACATATACAGTATATAGTACAGATATTAGGTATACAGGTAGGGACATTTATTATATGCAAACATTGTTAGTTTATTCATTGATAGTTAGATTAGTTTTATTGTAATAAGAGGGAGAGAAATTATGGAGGAAGAATCAAGAGTTTGAATCGTATTTCCAATTAATCAAATTTCTCTCTATTTCAATGGGTTTAAATTGAGGGAGTCGGAGGGAAGGAGGGAGGCACTCAGAACTCCAAACTCAATCAAAGTCCTTCTCCAAAAGACCCGAAAGACCCGAAAATTGAAGGAGGAATAAAGTTGGGAAGTCGTTGGAGAACGTGAACGAGAACGTGGGCTCGTCAAAGGAGACTGTGGACATTTTGAGGCAAATAGGATGAACTTTGAAGAGAGGAAGAGTGAAAGGACTCTAATTGAGATGCGAATCACATTAGAAATCTCAGAGTTTTGGGAAGAGGAGAGAGAGGTCCAATGCCGAGAGGCATAAATATTCAATGTTCAAATCTCATTATTCCCTCACTTTTAATTACGTTCCATTTTTTCCCATGCGCGACACTTTTAATTACACTCGCGTCTCATTTTCTCGCAAAACTTTTCCTCGCCTTTTTTCCAACTTGTTCAAACGACACTTGATTTTTAATTCTAGCCAAATTAAAACGCATTAAATTAAAGGCACTTTAGATCCCTAGAAGAATGGGAGATCAAATACATAAAATCCAATGGAGGATGAAAAATGGAGAATGTAAAAATGAGCCAACTGTTGCAAAAATGTATTGGGGGATTATGGGGGAGAAAATGAATAGAGCGGAATTAATTGAGTGAGAAGTCAAAGAGAATCCTTTTAATGGAATAAAATAATAATAGGAGATCCGAAGCTACAGAGATCACTTTCCCACTTCAACAATCTCTCATACCCATCGGACCGAAAACTCCCCACCACAAGTTCATGTACACTCCCGGGGCTATAATTTAATCCGAGTTGTGAAAAGATATTTGTTACATTCCTAATGGCCCTCTTCCCTAATGGCCCTCTTAATGTGGCTTTTGGCAGTCTCGACTTCTCTCAAATTGTAGGCAAACAATTTGAGTGTTTCATCCCAATCTTCCTCCCCTTCACGCTTCATTTCCTCGTCCTCCCGATAAAGTTTACCAAATTAAGAATTCGGAGAACTACGGCGAAACTCAATTTATTTGACTGGGGGAACCGGGCTGTGGTGGTAGAAGAACATATATGGAATTTGTTATACCATGCTGGGCTTTTTATTTCGACTCTTGTTGAGGAGTGAGTAATGCAATTTCCTCCTTCCATTTGAAAAGGAGAGAAACCAGATGGTGAGACACCTTCAAATCCAAACGACTATGAGGAAACCTGGCAATAAAATTCACAAATCCACTAAATCTTCTACACAACTCCGCCCAGCTCTACTCCGAATCACTCCCCGTGAAAATGTCCTACCCGGAAAAATGAAAACCACTACGCGAGTCTTTGTAAATAACCGTTCCAGGAAAGAGGCGTGGAAAATCATAATTCAACCTTCCTGCTGTGATATTGCTCATTCTAAAAGACAACAACGGGGAGTTTATAACATCAAATTGCTCAATAAATATATTTCTAAATAATCTCATATTTGTTTAAAATAAAATATACAATTTATACAATAATACCATACGCAAAAAATAGTATAAATTCATATTGTTAAAATAGTAAAAATTCATATTGCCAATTTTGACAAAATCCAGAAAGATGGTAAATGGAGAGAAAGCATAAAGTGTCACCATTAGGGGTAAAAAATGTTATTGGTCTCTAAGTCGCGAGGTGAAAGTTGATAGGAGGATGATTGATAGCAGAGGTCTCTGATATTACATAGAGACTGTCTTTATTCTCTGTAGGTGTGAATGATTTATTGGTGGTGAATCATCAATCACAAGTGTCTTTTGGAAGTGGGCCGAAGGCAGCAGGGCGTCTGGAAACACAAGGAGAATCAGATCTTCCACCCGAGTGGAGATTATGAGGGGAATAGAAGCCCCCTCGGGGAAGACCCCCGTCGGAGAACGACGCGCTACACACAACCAACTCCCAATTCAATTTCACTCTCTTCTTATGACCAAAAGTGTGAAAGGGGAGAAATCAAAGATGAAAATTGATATCGTGATTCTTCCCATTGTTTTCTTACTCCTATCCTTCTCTGTGTGTCTCCACTTCACTCCCACTCCCACTCCCGTGATGATCATAACCATACATATAATATAGATGTACATATGATCATATGATTATATGGTACATAAATATATTACATATACCATATATGGTACGTAGATACTAAATAAATACAGCTAGTGTGTATGTATAAGAAGTGTGTGGTGGGAGAATAACCTTATCCAATTGCAAACACAAAGGTACACACACCATTCTGACCAAGCTCTTGTCATTCCCCGGGTTATTTCATTTATCCTTTTGTCCCGCGAAAGGAAAACCAACACCCGGGTTGATTTTATTCTAGGCGAGTCACGAGCTGTTGGAGTTGGAATTTGAGGAATTTTATGCGAGACGTCGCACATTCAATTACCACCCCCACGCCTGGAATTTGAAGTGAAAACTGCGTGGGTCCATATTGATAATCTTGTTACCTCTCTTTACACTCTCTGTATATTTCCAATCGATCCAAAATAATATTATGCTTTTTGTGGGAATAACCCTTAACTAAAGGGTTAGTTCTATGTATTATATTAACTATGGAGTATCTACCAGATTATTGAGCTTTTAAACCATTTAATATATTCCATATAAAACCTCCCAAACTTCCCGCTGTCACTCTTTCTCAAAACCACTCTCGGCTCATTTTCATATTGCGGATAATAAAGATAGGATGGGAATGAAGCCCAAGGGAGACTCCAAATGGTGAGACGGTTAAGAACGGCAATTAATTCCTGTCCCTGATTTGAAGAGACTCAAGGGACAAGGTAAAATCAGAGTTTTTATATATTTAAATATTTTAATAAAACTTTTATAGCAAGTGACTAAATGTACAGGGTGAGCCATAAATTGCTTTTTTTAAATCAACAATCGTATAAAAGGAAAGCAACTTATGGCCCACCCTGTATAAATGTTTGGCTACGTTGTGTATGAGAAGAAAGTGAGTGTCATCCTTTCCCCATTCGCAAATCTCCACTTCTCAATGGCGCCTCCCCCGCCTTCCATTTTGATGAGGATAATAGAAGGCTTTTAAGGCGGAGTTGAACCAGAGCATCTTTTGCACTCAGGTCAATGACAGCAATATATCACAAGATTTTCCTATATAAATTATGAAGGTTTTCGTTATCATAAGGAATCATAACAGATATAATACTTCTGGGAGCGAAAAGAAAAAAAAATCAAATTTTCACCATGTCGAAAAATTGTTCGTCACAGTGATTTCACATGAACATGATATTGGTGGGAAAATCTTTATATGAAAATAATCCAATCTTGCGAATTTAATATATAATGTAGTAAATTTAAGACCTAATTTCATTTCCTCATTATTCTCCCTTCTTTTCAACATGTTTCATTAAGTAAGGAGATTCTCTCCGGTTGTTCAGAGCTAACGAGGGGTTGTTTGAGTGAATTACACGAGGGCTTAAAGTCACTACTCACTTTGATCTCAAGACTTTGGTCGTCGAAGGAGCTCATTAATTTGAAGAGAGTCACTTGGGGGATCGAAGATGATATTGAGTAGTTCTTAATATAAGGCCCAATGTAACTGATCCATGATCCTTCGGGTGGAGGAGAATAAGAATCGGATTGAAGAAAAGTTGCTCAATGGAAATGCATCTCACAAGATTCAATTGAATTCGGGGGAAATGAAATGGATGGATGGAGTCGACGGAAGCCTCCCTTTCAATCCAACTTTCCAATAAGTCTATCCCGGATAAAGAAAAGCTCCCAAAAGAAAGAATTTTCGGGGGGGGGGGGCCTAAGCCTTCCAAAGATGACAAAGATGGGACTAGGACGAACTCTCATTTCGGATCATCTCCAAATCTCTTCATTTGACCAATCAATCATCTCGCCCTTATTTATTTTCACTTACGGGGTCCAGTTAAAAGCTCCTAATGGCCTTCAAAGCGGAATGTCCGAGGTAATCGAATTTCCTTAAAAGGCCTTTGATGCTTCTTCTTTGAACATGGGGATTCTGGCAAGGTTCGGACAGTCATTTGGGA
This sequence comes from Neelides folsomi, assembly GCA_034687125.1. Classification (NCBI taxonomy): domain Eukaryota; kingdom Metazoa; phylum Arthropoda; class Collembola; order Neelipleona; family Neelidae; genus Neelides; species Neelides folsomi. The sequence goes on from JAQGBZ010000721.1 coordinate 6,159, forward strand.
TCAATAGCCGGATGAACTCCCGCCTTCACACTCTCTCCCATCACCCAAAGAACCGAAGAAACCGAAGAAGGAGGTGAAAAGAGGAAGTTCCTTTCATCAACTTTCCTCCTTTTCACCAACGCCATCACGACAGGTCTAACAAGACATTCCCACACTCCCCCATTCATCCACGGGTGGAATCTTGAAAGTTTAAAGGAGTTTTAACACGACGCGATATTAAGAAAGATTTCAAAATATGAATTATTTATTCCTTGGATGATTAATGTATAAAGGAAACATGGTCGTTATTAACGCATTAATAAGATACTTTACATTCAAATATAACTTTTACACTCTTCACTCCTATTTATGTACTTGTACTATTGGGTATTTTAGCACACTGTAAAAATGTATTTTGAACACTTATAAACAAACTTTTCACTGAATGCATTTAATATTTATTCTACATTTAACCAAGTTCTACATAAAGTATATAAGAGTAAAGAATTTGAATTAATATTAATCACGTTTTGTGTTTAACTTTTTGAAACGGATATTTAAATAGAAAATTGTTCAAATAAATATTATACACATTTGAAGTATAAAGTTTTCACTATTTAATATATATAAAAAGTTGATCAAACTGAGGTCTATATGAAACTCTTTATTTTAAAATACTGATCAATGTGAGTTAAATGTGAGTTAACTGTGAATTAAATGGTGAGATTGTGAAGGGGATTGATGGAGCTGAGGGGAAAACTCGACGTCAACTGAAGTTCCAACTTGAATTGCGAATCGCTTTTAGATCCGAAGCAAACCAATTTCAGGTTTGAAGCGATCCTCAGCCCATCCATGCGCTCCATTATTTTCTCTCTCTCCAGAACTCAGAGAGGAGAATTGTGAAATCATTTCTCCCGAATCAACAATTTCTTCCAAGTTTGGGTCCGAAGTAGCTTTCCGAGCCTTCGGGTGGCTGACAAGCCCTCCAAACCCACTCAACCAAAAATGTTCATCGAACAGTACACAATGCATAATGTGTAAATAAATGTTCGAACGTGGTTACATCCGACAGTTCCTTAAGTGTGTCTATCGCCCCATATGCATCTACGATCACAATATTTTAATGGGAAAAATGAAGAGGTTCAACTTGTGAGTCAACTCGAGATCCAAATGCATTAAAGAAGGAAGTGATGAAAAGATTGGCATTATCTCATTATTCCGCCTTTTTCATTCCAAAGGATTTGGGAGGAGAAAGGAGAGCTTTTAAAGAATTAAATTAAATTCCCATCAACACAAAGTCAATTTAACAATTTTTTTGCTCCCTGTCTTTTCACTCCTTCGGTTGCTTTCCGAAATCTAATTTTAGTAATTGACTCTCAAATTCGTCATGTTCCTCCGTCGTCTCATTATTTTAATGTAATGAATAATCGATATCTGGACATCGTCATTTTATTTATTCATCTCAAATGAATTACAACAGCAAAATTGTACAAGTCGAAATTATTAAAATTATAAAACCATTTACTACATTAGTAAAAGTTTTAAAGTCAGTTCTGACCTTCTGACGTTGATTAAAAATAAATTATCTTAAATTCATAATTTAAATCTTTTAAAAAAGTTGAAAAAATGCCAAGTTAATGGGTTGGTTCAAACGTCTGATTTTTCATCCACAAAACTTGAAATTGTGCTCTTTGTGGATTCTGAGACATTGACGGATTCTGCAGAAAAAGATAAACCTTGGGGACGAGTTTCATTTTCTCTTTGAGTTTCTTCCTTTTCTTTGTTCCACGGTTGAATCTCTCCGGATCCAAATGCAAGATAAAAGAAACAACCAAAAACATGGATCGAAGCCGTGATGTAAAACACTTTGTGCCACTGCTCCAATGTTTGCTACAAAAAGCGAATAATTAAGTTAAAAGGAGTTTGGTGACTTAAAGGCCTCTGAATTACTTCTCCATTAGTCAAAGCTCCAGCAACAAGCGGAGCAAGCCATCCGGGAATTGTCGCCATTGTGTTTGTGATTCCCATCAATGTACCAGCAAAGTTGGGAGCAATATCTACAAACGATTTGATTTGAGTAAGTGGTTTATAATTTAATTAAATTTATATAAGGTAGTTATATTTAATTAATTAATTAATTCATAAAATCAATACAATCATATTGATATATCATTCCTTTACCAATATGATTTACAAGGTACGCCGAGTATTTTGCTGTAAAATATAAAATCTTTTAATTTTAATTTAAACATTTATTATGAAAATAATCTCTATTAAAATAATGTCTATTAAATTATTAATTGTATTACTAATATTGTATTGTATGTATTATTAATTGTATTATTACCTCCAACCATCCCGACACTAAAAATGAAAGAAATGGCAATTAAAATAATGTTGTTGATTTTACAATAAATAAATTAATTTCTTATATAGTTAATAGTTAATTAATTACCCGAGTGTTAATAGTACGACGGTAGCTATTGGATCACACCCAATGAAAGTGATTGAAATGAAGACCAAAGCGGGAGCAAAGAGGCCTATAATAATAAAAGCTCATAAAATAAAGATCTCGGATCTCAATTGTGCTGAGACAGTGAAACTCACAAAGCACGGTTGAGATCTTCCTAATGTGCCCAGTAGTGAGGAATTGACGCCTTCGGAGAAAGTCGACCAAAGAACTGTAGCTCAGCCCTGTGATATAAAAACGGAGGAAACTTGTTAACTCTCAATTACTTCCAAAGTGACAAGAATGATCTACAATAGAGATGTTTGCAGGAATTACCAAATATCCACATGACCGTATACGGCAGGGCGGAGAGGAGGGAATTCTGTCATCAAAAAGAAATCAATCACATCGGAAAGACGTAAATAGGAGAAAAACCTTTTTGATGTCAAAGTGAAGGATATTCTTCATGTATGTCGGGAGTTGGATGAGAAGTGTCCAGAAACCCCAACTGACTCATTCAAAGTAAAATTAGCAATCTCAAACTTTTCATTTTATACTCTTTATATAAAATATAGAAATTCCTTATAACATTCATTCCTATATATTTATTCATATACATTCATTATTCATTCATATATCTCATAGATATTCGAATGTATAAAATAAAGTTGAAAGAGTGCTATACTTACCCAGAACTCATTCCTGCAATGAGAATAGCCCAAAATGGCATTGATGTCAAAATCGCTTTCAGAGGAACTTTTTTCTTCTGTAAAAAGTTGTTTCAATTTACTAAATATCTGTATTTATTAAATATCAACATTCCCTAATTATTGTTATTATTTACCACCGCAGAGTGAAAATAACTTAAATAAATAACTCCAATTAAAATTGGAACCTCGGAAAAGGGCGTTAAATTCTTCTTCAGTCCCTCTTCCAGATAACTTCGCTCTTCTATGCTGATTCTTGGGTGAGTTGAAGGCGTGTCGTGGACGAGCAACAACCAGAAGAAGCTCCAAATTAGCGAAGCAGCCCCCATGCTAAAAAATACCCATTGCCATCCAACATTGGCCGTAATGAATCCAGCAAGTGGAAATGCAAGAATCGTCCCGGCCTGTGATCCTGTCCTCAAATAAAAACATTATTCTTTAACTCAAGTTTAACTTCACAATTATGAATAATAAATATTGTATGTAATTATGAAACCCTTCTGGCTTCCTCATTCATATCTATACAGAATAAAGACCAGACCAATATATATCCTATACATACGAGTATCATATAAATTTTCATATCTAACTCTAACTCATATCAACTTCTTATTATTAAGAGAGTAATCCTAAGGCGGTCGAATATTTATTTAATGGGGTTGATAAGAGTACCGGAGTATACAATGGACGTAATCCTTGAACTCTCGAGGGGATGCATCCAACGGCTCAAGAACGAGTGCATGGCTGGATACGTTGGGCCCTGTGAAGTCCAACATTAACTTTAAGTATAGTTGGATGAAGGGGATTCGAAAAATAATTCTTCTTGACTCATCGCTTACCTGGAAAACCCCAAGAAGAACACGGAGGCAAATGAGATAAATGGGATTTGAGTCAGCTACAAAGGGAATAGCGATGTTCACAAGTCCCGAGAGAAGAATCGCCCATCCGAAGATGTGTTTGGCTCCGAAAAGCTCAGCTAAACGCCCGCCCGGAATTTGAGTCAAAATGTAACCCCAGAAAAAAGACCCTGAAAATATCTTTACATTAAAATTAATTTAAACCTTACTTACAATAAATTAAATGTGTAATATAAAAGTAACGAACCAATAATGATTGATTGGGTCTTTTCATTCCAATCAAATTCTCCTGAATCCTATTAAACAAATGATATTTTTAAAATGATAAAATTTAATTTAATGTGATATTTAATTTAATTTATGATATTTAATTTAATTTTAATGTGATATTTAATTTTTAATTAAAAATGACAAACTTACATTCTGATTGTCTGTTGAGTTATCAAAATTAAATGTGCTGCTACATTCCCGAACCACGGTCGAATTGCTCCCATTGAGTGACACTTTGGAGGTCACCATTGCCACAATCGCCACAGAAATATTAATTCGTAGCATGTAGTTAAAAAGGAATCCGAAAAAGGCCAGGAAAGCCATGGCGTATCTTGTTGGAATTCCATCTAATTGATTTGAATAAAATTTAATTGACATTTAACCTCTTTAATCTACAAGTATTAGAATAATTTTAATATTTAAAATGAAAATAATTTACATTTTGTCATTCTGATGAGTGGCGTTGACTCAAACGGACCAACTGGCGTTTCTTTTCTCTCTTCCATACTAAAGGTCTTTGTTTCCTTTATCGATCTCCCTCCAAGGGCCGAAGGGTCAAAGTGATAAGAAAAAGGATTTGAACACTTGAGATTTCAAACTCCTTTGTTTCAGACGGAACCCTCACCGTTCCCTCATGGATTTAACATTATTTAATTTCTAAACCGAGATAAATCTCTCAAATCCTTCATTAAATAAATAGATTTTAAGAATGCTTATACACTTGAATTATAAATTAACTATTTAAAATACACATACAATGTAAATATTTATATATCGATATTTAACTAGAATTATTTTTGAATGAATAATGGGGTTATTAGACTTTAATAAACAGAATTAAACAAATCCATGTGCCTTTTTCAACTACCTTTACACATCTTAAGTTCTAACTGTGTCCTGAGAGTTAATCTGTAATTTAACTAAATAATAATCGAGTTAACAAATTTAACTAAATAATCACTAACTACATAATAACTCTGAATATTTAATTGAATTATTAAGATTATTGGAATAACGCTAACGTGGAGTTCAAGGCCTTTGTTAAGGAAGAATATGAAGGTCAAGTTGATTTAATGTAATACATTGGAGATTAAATCATTAAATGTAACTTATTTAACCAACCAAAGGAATAAATTTACAAATAGAATAATTTGGTTATTTCTTGAAGTAACAAGGAAAAAGTAGATCAAAGAAAATAACGGACTTATAATTAGATAACCAAATATAGTCTATGTATAGATTCTCAAATTTAGTAATCTTTCTTTAGCTTAACTTATTATGAAATTATGCAACCCAGAACCCAGCCGAATGACACACCAAATGTAATTAATTATGCTTAACAATAAATAATTATTTATTAAACAATAAAATAATAATTTTATTTCATGTTCAAAATTTACAAATTGTTTTTATCATTAACAAAACAAGGTCCTGGCTGAATTGCCGCATGACAAAATTTCAATCTCCATTCTTCATACAAACACACAAACTTGTCTTCTGCGGTTGGATCGGGAAGAACGTCTTTGGATTTGTAGCAATTTACTGAATATCCAAATGTATTCAAATGAAGTCTCCCAACAAACAATGTGTTCGAGTACGGGACCAATTTAACTTTTTCGAATGTGTCATTATTTACAATCTTCATCTTTAAGTCTTTCATCCCTTTAGACGTCAATTCAATATGAACGTAGAATGTCTTTTAAAAATAAATCTTTGATTAATATTTTAATAATAATATTTATTAATATTAAATTGTTATTGATTTCTGATAAAAAAATCGGACAATCGGTATTTTAATAAATCGGACGATCGGTTTTTTAATAAATATGATTTATATCAAAATTACTCGAATTCCTTTTGGGATGAGAAAGGTTTGTTTGTAAAAAGGCATAGTTGAGGCATAGTCACATCCAGCCAAGGCATATCCTTCTATCTCTTGGATCTCAAGATGCTGCGGAGTGCAAAAGTCGAATTGGTGGATTGTGTGAAGCCACGGATGACCTTCAAGCAATTTATTAAAAAGATAAAATGCCCATTTAGGCGGATTTGGAATTGGATTCTTCACTGGTTCTTCTTCTCCTTGTAAACCTTCGGCCCCTTCGGACTCCTTTGCATTTAAGAAGGGTTCTTCCGTCGACTTCTCAAACAGATGAGCCATCACTTTTAAACATCGTTCAATCATTTCATGTGATTTGGTCCAATAATTTATCCGCCCGTTTAACGGTCCGGGTTTGATCACTTGCCTTGTTTGCCAACCACGAAAATATCTTTGTATTGTTACAATGGCACTTAACACATTATTTGGAAGTTTTCTATATTTGAAAATAAATAATTAGCAATTAGAGAGCATTGATTGTACTATACAGATATATATAATAATTAGACTGTAATTAAACTTTAAATGGGAATATAATAATGGGAATTTAATTGGAATTGTAATTGAAAATAAATTGTAAAGAATTTAATTCCAATTGGATTTTTACCCTTTTTCTTGGTATAACTCTGAATAACATCCAGAACCATGTAAATGGATGTGATGGTAAGGCAAAGCCCCAATTCCCAATCTTGGATTTAAAAATAAGGCTCTCAGAGTCAGAACCAACCAGTGGTCAAATAAATCTCCAGACAATTTGGCCACAACTACATAAAAAAGTTCCTCGAACAATTCGTGATTTCCTTTATTATCCTTGTTGAGGACCAATTTCTTATTGTAAGAAGGGCAATAAGAGTTCCGTAGACATTTCAACCCTTTGAACGATTCCTCCTTCGATCTCCACGCTCCGAGAACGAGAAGCCACAAGGAGTCACAAATCATTTCTGCCCAAGTCAAACAATGATTCATTGAACCCGATTATTCACTCTGGATTAAAAAAGGGAAATTACGAGTTTGCTTGAGCAAAATCACTGGAGGATTCGTCATGTATAGCAAAATCTTTTCCTTCGTCCCGATCATGAACGGGAAATTGGAACAAACCCGGACAGTGAAAGGAATTAAATTTTCTTTTCGATCTTTTTCCATCCATTTCTTCTCATCTTCTGACACTCCGCCTGAGAATTCTCCATCACGTTCGCCATTTGTAATTTCCGGATAATTTTGACCAACAAAGAGGCGAAATGTATTGCGTCTGGAATTAAAATTAAATAACTAATTTAGTAAGTAATTAACATTGGTAAATTAATGATTAATGAAATTAATGATTAACTTGGTTAAAAGGAATAAATTAAATTTATTGGTTGATTTTATTAAAAATTAACCCTTTAGTTGTGGTAAATAAAGAATTGCCCTGATTCCTCGTCTCAAGTGACACAATAGGAGGTTGAAGGCATAAGTCATTCCGCCAGTCCCAAGGTTGCACATTAACTGTTATCATCGCTTTTGATCGCTTTCTTCCTTTTTCCTCATTTCCGAGATTCCCCGAAGTGTTGGAGGCTGAAATGATATTAAGGCTTACAACATTTTCCCATTAGATCTCGTCCTACTAACCGTTTTTGGATGGAGGTCGATTTGATACGGCGAGTGTCAATGTTATAACTTCTTCCTTCCATGAGTCACAAACTGAAAATGATTAATAAAAGTTATAAATTGAGAAATGATTAATGATGGAATGATTAATTAAATTTTAAGTTCATACGAATGTAAAATGCAGATTCGGGATTCTCAATGTTTTCCACATAGTGATCGTAAATGGGGAGAGAATTGAACTTTTCATAATTAATTGTTTGATTAATGCCGTCTGGATTTGCATTGTAATTCGCAATTCTTCTCTCAACTTTTTCAACTGGGCATTTCACTTTCTCTGGCTCTTTCTCTTTTCGCTTGCTTCTTTTATTGGATCTTTCCAAGGTGTAACAAGTCGTGTAGTCGTCAGATTTCCAATAAGCCATACATTCTAATATAATTACAATATTTATTAACATAAACCAGTTCGGTTAATTATGTAGTTAATTACTAATATGTGATTGTGTTAATAATGAAATTAATTAATTATGTTAATTATGTATGTATGGTATATAGTTAATATGCGAAAGATTTGTAATTAACCGATTGTCACGCCGTCTTCTGCTCCTTCTCCAAAAAATACCTTCCTTGGTTTTTCTTCGTAACCTTCGCCATATTCTCCACACTTTTCTTCCTCTGGTTTGTCTAGAAGAAGAGCATCTTGAATGAAAGCATCACAAATAGGGTCTGGCGTCGGGTCTTGGCCAATTACCTCCATTATGCCAATTTATTCTTGACGATGCTTTTCAACTGAAATGCGATAGTTGTAAAAATTTAAATTTTATTTGAGTAATACTATTTATTAACTTTTATATGTAGTTGACTTAGAAAAATATATATATTTTTATAATTTAAATACCAAAAATAAACATTAGCTAATGAATTACAGATAGATATGAATAATTAATGTCTGCGAAATCCTTCATATTATGTTTACTACGTATTTAAATGAAGGCTTATTACCCCAATAAGTTAGTAAATGTGCTAAAGTTCTTGAACCATTGAACTCATGCAGCCATATCCTCAAACCAATCCAAATCCTTTTCTGAAGTATTCTGGCATATTTAATAATTACTTGATTTACTTGCATTTGACAATAAAACATAATCTTTCCTCTTCAACTTAACGACAACCATTGCCACTTTTCGGGCAATGGTTGCCCGAAAAAGGCCCATTATCTGGACCTTGACCGTTTTTAGACTTGCCAATGTGACGTCCTCTTTACCACAAGGCTTTGACATAACTTTTCTTACAGGATTTCAATACCCGCCTTGACCTTTAATGTCAATAAAAAAATTATTCGTAATTTGAAAATTTCTAAATGATCTATATGATCTGAGTTGTGCACATTGGGTTCTCGTAATTTCTAGACAGAAGTCGGTGCTTAAATCTTTCATAAAATTCATCTCTTTACTTCTTGACTTAATGTTAGTTGATAAATTCCAATTGAACATGGAAATTTCCTTTGATTAGGTAAAATCTTCATAATGCCTTTTGGCTGTATTAGAAAAAGCTTCAACCACAACTTTTACTTTGAGATCAATATTTTTACAGGCCATTTTCAAAAATATTTCAAATAATGGCTAAAACTTATAGAATTATAAGTAATAAACATAATATCGCCTAATATTTCCTAATATTCTACATTACCAGTACTATGCCTTTGATATTACTCGAATTATATTTAGGTTTTTATTCACACTCGACGGGAATGAATCTGGCGAAGATTCTCAACATGCTTCCCCTCCATCTCAATAACCGTTTTTTCCACGATTCAAAAATTTCTCCTGTATTGGGGCAGTCAATTGTCGCCCACTCCTGTTTCAAAACTTTCCGGACTCCCTCAAGTGTCTTCGCTTTCCGTTTTGCTAGTAGTTGCTTTAGATATCCAAAGGCGTAGAAGTCCATCGGGATCATATCTGGCGATTTGATTGGAATTTCAAGGTTGGGTATTATGGTAATACCAATTCGCTTCTTCAAATCCTTCGCGTAGGCCTGTTTTCCCTCCAGTGTGAGATGAGGCCTTGTCGTGGTGAACGAAGATCTTTCGGAGTTCATCTTTGGTGTAGAGTTTGGGAAGATGAACTACGAGCAATGGCTTCAGAAATGTAGAAATCTTGATCTATTTTTATATTTAGTGGAACCTTCACAAATGGAAGTAGGCCTCGTCCACTCATTGCTCCGACAACCATGAAACGCTTACCGAACCTTTCTTTTTTGGCTGCACAGTCTTCGGGAAGCTGTTGACCTCTTTTGCAGTAGCATTCTTCACGCCAGGGGCGTAGCGCCGAGGAGTTAAGAGGAGTTGTCAACTCCGGGCCGGACAACTGGGGAGCTGGACCAATGCGGAGTAGACACTAGATATTTTTCCAATTGCAATAAACTTTAGACTAAATAAAATTGAATTTTTTAAA
>JAQGBZ010000722.1:0-16296 GCA_034687125.1 Neelides folsomi
GATAATCATCTTTCATGTAACACCTAACGTTATATTGATCTTTGTACTTATAATAATATTTAAATTTAAAGTTGTATTTGTAAAGGCCTCCCAGTAAATACTTTTAATTACTTTCAATTATCTGGTTCATTATTTTCAAATGGTAGTATAGATCCAAAAGTTAAATAATATTGTATATAATTTTATTTTTATATAAATAATATTTAATAAATTATTGTCTTTTCTATCATAACTTACCTTAAATGAATATATTTCACAATTGCTAAAAGTTTTAAGGTACGAAGAATTATTGATATCAATTTCATAATTAAATTTATTTTTGATATTTAAAGGGCTAATTAAAATAATATTTATTAATGCAATTACAAATATATATTTATATATACGTAGTGTATTCATAAAATTCTTAAAAATAAAAGCATATTTCATTTTAATCATTATTTAATAAAACAATTATATTAAAATTTTCGGTTTATAAAATATAAAATATGTAGACTAAAAGTTTCTACTCAAATATTGACGTAAAAAATTTGATATCCTTTAATTATTTTGTTCACTACTCAACTAAAAATTAAATTTAAAACTTTACGCACTTTATTATTTAGACTGCAAATACTTTTAAACATGAAATTCTCAATTTAAGTTAATGTCGTTTAAATTAATATTGAAATTATAAGGTAAATATTTTTATAGAGTTTAACAGCAAATTCTTTTAAAACTTATTCACTTAGACATGATTATTATATCAATGCATAGAATAATCGCTTTGATTTATTCGCGTGTTAAGAATAATTTTATTTGATGGATGTTTGTACTTAAAATGATTTTTAATTAATATTTAATTAATACGACCAACCCTGTTATTTACATATTTGATGTTCCATGTTAATTATTAATATGTTATCAATTAACAAAATAAACAAAACGAAGAAATACAATACATACATAGTTTAAATTTTAATCATTTCATTTACAAATTGGAATATTGATTGAATTAATTTATTCATATTTATATTTGCAATGAGTAGAATATTCGCAATAAACAGAATTCCCATATCGTTGTTAAGGGCGTTACATACAAAACAAACATAAAACAAAGCCTTTATAAAATGATTGATAATTTTAATTACAAAAATGTTCATTAATTCCTCATAGGTTTCAAATGATCCTTAGTTCCACCTGAATATTAAAACGCTCCATTGGGTTGCTTGCACATAAATAGAATCTCAAAAGCCATTTAGTTTATGGTAAAAATCTTAGGCGTTGTTAAGGCAAGATTTACGCCACTTCCAATCAAAGACCCAATGGAGCAAAAAGGACAAAGTGGGGATTTAAAGTGAAGTCATAAATATCTTCCAGAAGACAGCGGAGGTGTGAAGAAGAAACGGATTTGTCTTTTATTAACCTTCACTCTTTTCCTCTCTTCAGAAAACCTTAGAAACCAACAACATTGAGAACTCAACAACATTCACACAGTAGTCATATACAGGGTGGGCCATAAATTGCTTTCTATTTTATATTATTGTTTATTCATAAAAAGCAATTTAAGGCCCATCCTGTACATACATAACATAATACTCTCACCTACAATACATACTCATACCCTTGCCATATCAAACTTATTTTTAGTTAAGTTAATAGCTATAGTTTTAATAGTTAAGCATAGTTAAAGTTAGTCAGGAACATCGCCATTGGTTCAACATAGAAATAATCATCCACCACAGTAACAATGGTTTCCATATTGTATTCATAGTTAGTTAATTTTTCAGCCTTAGTCACCGCGAAGGTTGCAAAGGCGGGTCCAAAAAAGGGCTTTGAAAGTGAAACTACCGAGTAAGGATGTAAACTCACACAACGACCCTCGCCCTTCACTCTCAATGAATCCAAACAGGTGGACAGATTTACATACATATCTGTATATAAGTCATACCTATATACAAAAGTACATATCAAGTACATATTTGTATGTATGAGATCCACTTGGAAGATAAATATGATCAGTACATGTACAGTATGCTTTTATATACCATATACCTATGCATTCATAATGGAAGTTCCATATGTATGCTTTTAAGCCTTGTCAGACCCAAGAGACAAAAAATGGTCTTTAACACTCCATTATTGTTCATTGGAGATTGTGTATATGCCTTAATGGATGAAACTCGAAGGTGGACCATTTTTAACTTTGCCTTATAAGAACTTTGTTCAATTGGCAGGAGAAATTATTAACAATTATTTAAAATGGAAGATTCCTTTTACTACGTTTAACCTTAACTTAACCTTTCTTATATAAGTACCTAATATAAGTTAATGTAAAAATAAATGTACATGTGGATAATTATTCTTTTCTTTATATTTGTATTCTTTATATGGATTGGATTATTCTTGAATGCAGATGAGCTTTTATGGAAGCTCTTTGTTTCAATTACGTGTTCGTGAATTATCCCCAATGAATAAATAATGAATTTCACACAAACTATCAAAAGCTTTGTTTTAAAACGTCCATATATCGATAAGCATTGTCTACTATATGTGTCTATATTATATCTATAAATCAATTATCTGATTTAACTAACAATAAGCACCACAATGCTAAACTTAACTCACCATACGCCAAATATAAAATAAATCTAACAACCTTAATTTAATCCGTCCTAATCATAAAAAACATTTATTTTGAGTATTTTACAAAATTGTCAAAATATAATGTTTAAGTATGTTAGATAATAATAAAGTTTTAAGTTAGAATTAAGATTAACATAATTAATAATTGACCATTTAAATGTCATATCATATGTGTCGTACATCAAAATTTGTCATCTGGAAATCGGATTAATTTATAGTGAAAAATATTTAATAAAAAATTAGGTGAAGTTAAAGTTAAGTTAAAGTTATAAAATTTATAATTTTATTAAAAGTCAAGAAATTCAATCTGATTCATTCTTATATATAAAATTATAAGATGATTTAAATTAAATAAATGGGTTGGCTTCAATTAAAACGAATTCAATTTGTTGGTGAAAAGAAGATGCCTTTGGTTTGGTATTTTCCGTCAACAAGTGTTTGTGGGGTGAGATTGTGAGCATGCGTTGGGGTGGAATTTGTTTGGAGGTTGGCCCGAAGGGAAAAGTCGAGGAACCCACAGTTCAACAATCTTCACGAACCACGGCACAATTACAGTTACAACCCTCCATCAACTTCAGAAGCCACTTCCAATTCAGCAACCCACAACGACACACACGCGCTACCATCACCAATAAGGTAATTAAACATTTGATCAGACTTTAACCAGACTTTAACCATAGCTAAATTCATTAGAAATAACATCGAATTCCAAATTCAATATTCGCCGCTTATTCAAATTCGACAATTTTTTCGATTCTTAAAGTCTCTAAGTTAATGATTATAAATATTGACAATATTGGTGTAAGTATAATTTAGTATTTAGTGTATTTAAATATTTTAAATGCTCCTTGGTTGACAATTATCGGATTATTAGAATTTTGCAGAATCGGTCGGATCGATTTAAATGGAAATATTTAAATTGGTGGGCAAATGATTTGTCATTATTGTCATTTAATAATAGGATATTTAATTAAATGGGGTTTTATCGAAGGATGTTTTAATGAAGTTCAGCAAAGGTTGAATCGTGTGAATTGTAGTTAAATAGTAAGTTGAATAGCAAGTTAAATAGTTATTTAAATAGTTTAGACATTGATTTATGTCTTGGTTCATGAGGGTCTTAAATGTATTAAATTGATTGAATAGAAGAATTAATAATAGGATTAAAATCGATGAAGGACAAGTGATCGTGGATGGAGTTAAATATATTTAAGCCTTTTAATAATCTTCAACAATCAATGACACTTTTAAAAAAGAAAAGGAAGTGACCTCAGCCTTCAGACCAAATTACATCTCATTGTTCATCTTTGACCATTTTAGTAGATCGATTGGGCGATTGAGGGATTTTAAGATTTTTTCATTATGCAACCAGCATGATATGAGTTCCATGGACCATGATCGTCCTCAAGAAATTCATTATGCATCATGTTTAAACTTATTTAACTATTATGTTATTTATTGTACTCATAACTTTAACTTTATTATTTAACGATTACCATTAAATGCTTTAAAGAACTTTAAAGGACTTTGAGATTTTCTCCTTGCTTAAATTCACAATGGGTGGAAAATTGTATCAGAAAGTGTCACGAATTGTGAACAGCGGCGTGTAATTAATTCATGCTCGGATATTCATTTAATTTTTAATCACCGTTTGATACGAAATATTATGCAAAGATGTAAAGACAACAGTTCCGCAAATTAAACCAATTGCGGAACTTTAATTAAATCCATCTTTAATTAAATGTACCTAGAATTAAAAGTTACTTTATCTTTCATTAAAAATTGCTTAATTCAATGTAAATCCGCTTTAGTTGAAAGTGTAATTAAAAGTGTAATTAAAGAGCAATTAAAAGTGAATTAATAAAGTGAATGTCCTGAAGGTGTTTAAGTAAGAAATTGAAGTAAGGAATTCTTAATTTTTTCTCCCAGGGAGATGAATAGGTCGGATAAATATTCTCATAGAGGTAAAGATGACTCCAATGAGTTGAGATGAGAGATGGTTTTGGATGTGAACAATGATTCATTTTCATGTGATAGATCCAAAAATTGGCAAATGGTCAAAAAGGGTCGCTAATAAAGTTAAATATGTAAAACATCCGGTTGTCATTTACGCCGCCGAGATGTGAAAGAACTCCAAGGATCGAAGGAATGTCTTTTTACATTTTTTTCTCATCTCCGTAGACAAACTCATTTGATTCTTGCTTGGATAAAAACCATTACGTTCAATTTGTTAACATAATCTTTCATTAAACTGTAAATCGCTAAATTAAACTTAATATTGATTTCATCACATTTACCGATTTGCATCGAAATTGCTACTTATTCTAATTGTTCTTCAAAGATCAATATTGAGCTTATTTAAGGTTAAATTTAAATAATTTACGGTATTTAGTTAACATTATGTTATTTAACATTTTGTTGTGGATTTTGTTAACAAAAATATGTAAAAGGAAATATTTGTATAATTCGAAAAATGTCGCCGTGTTTGCTAATTAGTAATTGAATCCATTTGGCGTCTCTTGAACTGCAACGAGTTGACATTGGAGGAAGTGAGGACGAGAGTTTACAGGGCACGCATACAAAATCCCCTCATTATAAATCCCATTGTGTGGAGGAATTCCAAAGGAAATATAGATTTCAAATTCTCCCTTAATAAAAAAAATCATCCGTCTGAAACTCCCAAACCTCTAAATTTCAAACTCTAAACCTTTCTCGGGTCTTAATTTGAAATTTCGTATTTACCATTTACATTCAACATTTGAAAAAGTACAGGAAGTAGGGGAGTTTTTTTATTGTTACAATGGATTATTTATTGCTGTTGGAAACTAATTGAAACGATTGTCATAGAGATATAAATTATTTGCTATAAGCGAAATAACCTTTTTAAATTTGGATAGAGTCGCTAGTTATAAATTATAATAGCTTTAATAACTATGTCTGTTAAATCTTTAAGTACAGTCTTAATTCATTATTAGATTTCTTAGTATTAATATTAGTATTCCTAGTATTAATTTATGTGTTACTGATTTAGAATTGTTTTATGTTTCTATATATTTGATCGATGAGTCGATGAGTCTTAATTTAATCCCTACTTATTTATACCTATTTATATGAGCCTTGTTCATTGTAAAAAGTGTATTGGTAATTGGGATTTTGGTGAGTCAGAGATTTGCCTGAGCGCATGAAGCTCATCTCATTTGAAATAATACGAGCCCTGAAACAAGTTGGTTTATAAAAAGGTATAAAGGCAATAAACCTTAAAGGTATTTATTATCATGTGTGTAACTAACAGCCGTCTTTAACAACTCGCGTTTAACTTCAATATATTAAAATACATACACATAATTTACATATAAGCAAATAAGTGTAGAAAAGTCTGAGCGAATTTTTTAATAGAATTTGGATAACTTACATATAGAAAACTGTATGGGCAAACTTTGGGTATAGTTGTGTATATTTGTAATATTGGTATAGGAGTAATTATATGGGAGTGAATGTGTTATATAATTTGGCATGGTGGGTCTGAAGAATTTTGGTTTATTTATAGGAGTGATCGTCGGAGTCTACCCGGGTCATCCGCCTATAAATACCCGCGTGGCAGAGGAGGAATTGAGCTTTGAAACACACGCAGGTTTTTCATCCGCCGAAGTTTCCATGGAGGAGGTGAGATCTTTCCCGGAGGTGCGACCCGACCTCATTCGACATCTCAATAATAATGGAACCACCACAGCCAATACTAACATGACTCACTCACTCCAAACCCAAAACCACGTAACAGACAATTTTTGAAACACTAATCGCTAATTTATATCTTTTTATTCCCTCGTTGAAATAAACCGGTTGGGCTTCGCCAATCAACCAAACTTTTTATGACCTCGCCAAATCAATCAATCTCAAAATCGCCAAATCTTCACCCTAATGAACCAAATACATTTTTATCTAATTTTATATTTTCAGCGAGTTTTTTTAACTATTTTTATTCGGCATCGCAATTTAATTTTATTTCTCATTTTTATTTTATTTCGCTATTTTATTTTATTTCTCATCGAATTTTTATTTTAACTTAATGTAGATTCAAACTTTCTCATTTAACTGACTGATTTATTTTAAATTTCTCCTTGTAAATAAAGACAGGATTTAGTTGTTGGGAGATTTGTTCAAATTAGGTTGTCATGGTAACAATGACACTATTTTGAATTATTACCTTGGATTTATTTGATGTAATCAAATATTGCCATTTTAGGGTTGGCGATTTGGAGATTGTTTGAAACAATGGAATTTATTGAGGGAAAATAAATGAATTATTTATCCCCATCAAATGAGAAGAGATGAAGATGGGAAAGATAGCGTTATTAAAATAACAGTTGGATAATTTTGAAACATTTATATATTTTTTGTTAGGGAATGGCAAAGAGATTTTTTTGTTGTGTGGAGGAGATTTAAAACTCGTTAGGGGCTTGTTTGATTGATCCATTAATATTTGGCAGGTTGAGAAGGAGAACGCGAACGAGAATAACAACCCGAACAACAACGGGAACAATAATGAGCAGAATAATCGGAAAGTGAAGCGGAACCGGTCGGTCGTAAGTCAAATACAGTTAATACATTTATCCCCATCAAAGATAATCTTTAACTTTGGTCAGATTTATACACAAAATCTTCATTCAGTTCATTTTATTCTTCCCACAGATTCCTTTTCCCAGGACTATTATTTCATTCTTTCATTTCATTCTTTTATTTATTAAGACATTTCCTTATTTATTAAGACTTTCATTATTTATTAAGACATTCATTATATCCATTATGATTTAACTTGTTTAGACTTACTATACGTTTTTATTTAAATCTTGTTTACTTAAATCACGATTATGTAAAATTTAATTTTTATAGAAATTCTTACACGTTTATAAATATGGGTAAACATAGAAATTTAACATAGATTTACATAGATTCTCAGAACATTATGAATTTAATGTTAGCGGCAAAAAGTATTTAATTGCAATTTACTAAATTTAACCACACAATTAAAAATCGGTTTGTTTGCTTTCAGTGTTTTGTTTTTAATTTGAATCGTGAAAAATTTGTATGATTTTGTATGATTTCTTTCATTTGTGAGATGAGCTTTAATAATAATTTCAGAAATTCCTTTATGATTCATTTTATCGTTCATTTTCTGATTTAATTTCTGATTCATTTTCTGATTCATTGATTTGCTATGAGAAACTTTTGATTTTTGGCAATAACCTTTAAATCCTTTAGCCTTTAACTTTTTAAGTGTAATATCCCAATGTGGAATGTCCTTCGAATTTCTCTCTTCTGATCTGACTATATGTGATGTGATGTGAATGTCCAATGTGAATTTCAGATGTCGAGTAATGGGATTTTCGCTAACGTTAACGTCGCTAATTTGGTAAACTCCCAACCTTTCCCTTTAAATCTCAAATCCAATCTTTCCAATGTCAATTAAAATGAATCTCTTAAATGTCAATAACTTATATCTTACATTTAAATCTTGACATTTTTTTCAAAGTTTTGCCAAGTTTTTTATCATTAATTTTAACATAGACTTTACTTTAACGTTGATTTTACTTTAACATTGATTTAACTTTTAATGTTGAGTTTACTTACATTGATTTTACTTTAATGTTGATTTTAACTTTTCGCTGAAAACTAATTTGTTTTTCTTTTATTTTTGCCTCCTTTGACTAACTTCTGGCTCCGTTTTGGTTTTCGTGTGTTTGTGAATTTGACCTAACAGAGGAAGAGCTTCGGGGAACATGATTTGAACATTGATAATCTGGTAATGTGCCTTTATCCTTACAAACATCATTAATTTTATTTAGACATGTTATATTTAAACTAACTACCCAAAACACATTTAATCATAATTAAGCTCATTTATTTAGACACTGAACACAAAAATGATTTCCCATTCAAGTTATTTATTATCATTAATTGACTTTATCCATACATTATTTTCCATCAATTTACCAAATACTTTATATTGCAAAACAAAACCCTTACGAGGTTTATCACGAGAAAATGAAATAACATTAGATTTAAATTAGAATTAAAGGAAATTGAGAGAGAATTTAAATGGAGATTTAAATTGAGATTTAAATGAAGATTTAAATGAAGCTTTAAAGAGAGTTAAGAAGATTTTAAAGGGAATTGGATGAGATTTTAAAGAGAATTTACTGGTTTAGTAAAAATTAAATTGTTTTTTCTCCCTTGACTCAATTTTTCGCATCCTTTGAAGAAAAAGATTTTTTTAGAGCCAAATGTGGATTCAGCGAGTAAACATTAAAAAGTAAACCTCAGATGTGCAATTTAACAGATTCGACCTCAAAAGTGGAAGTTTATTTCCTCCCGACTCAGCAAATTTGTAGTTTAAAAAGGGATGATTTACGTCAGAAGATTTTGAAGAGAATCCGCAGGTTCATAAATCAACTTGAAACTTTTTATCGCCTTCCTCTTAATGGAAGTTTATGAAGGGAGTTGAGAGGGGCGTATGGTTTACCTTACATTTTTTTATTATTACTGCATGGAATTTTTGCATGTAAGGTTGAATTGTGCCAAATTGCTAAAAACTACATTTAGCTAAATGCTGCCCCAAAACTAAAATATATTTAGCTAAATACTGCCCCAAAACTAAATACATTTTGCTAAATACTGCCCAAAATCTAAAAAGTGCCCAAAAAGCTAAATACTGCCAATAGATTTAAAAGTAAAAATTAATCTAAAAATTGCCAAAATGGCTGAATTTAATTAAAATGAAATTGAATTGAATCATTGCGTAGATATTGAGTTTAAAACGTGATTTAGATAGTGAAAAAGTAACTGATTTGTCCTCATTGTAATACGAAAGAAGTTTGTATTTGAGTATTTGGTTTCATCCCAATTGGTGAATGAAGGTTATAATTTGTATTTGATTGTCCTCCTTTTTCTCATAACGGATGCCTTTTGAACAGAAATCGAGTCTGAGCAAGTTTGATGGGAAGGCGAAGGTTGTGGCAGACGTGAGTTTAAAACTTAACTTTCTTCCTTTACCTTTAATTACCATTCTTCTTCTTTGTTGGGCAGAAGAGCGAGACGTGCAAAGCCTGCGGATCTGCCGTGTTCCAAATGGAGGCCATCAAAGTCACAAACGGAACTTATCATAAAAACTGCTTCAAGTGTTACTGTGGAAGACCCTTAAGGTAAAATACACAAAATTACTATTTAATTATTATTATTTAATTTCTCATTCAATTACTGATTTGATTGTTCATTTAATTACTGATTTAATTACATACATACTTAAAATGTTCATATATGTAGTTAAATTGTTCATATTTAGGAAATTGTTTAGGATATGTGTTTGTGGTTTTTTATATGTGTGTATTTGTATTTGAATTGAATTGGTGTTTAAATTGGTTAAATGAAGACATTTGTAGATTAACCTATTTAGATAGATTTAATGGTTTTGGATTGATTTAATGAGAGTATTTGGTTCAATTTCAGTTTGGAAGGACACGAGTCAAATAATGGGGTTTTGTATTGCAAGCCGCACTTCAGAGAGCTTTTTCAGCCAAAGGCCAATTTCGTGGATGAGAGGATTGTGAGGAAGGTGGAAACGATCATTAGGGAATCTGTCCCTGTTGAACTCCCCCCGGATGTCGTCAGAGGTACAATACTATTCAAATTAATTACCTTTATAACCATTAACCATACACTATAATTATATACTAATTAACTCATTTACATATGTAGCTCATTAATTTGTATTTAAATTATCAAGTAAAGTAGTTAAAAATAATTATAAGAAAAGTATTTAACAATAATTGTAAGTAAATTAGTTAACTGTAATTAATGCAGAAAAAACATTTAAATAATGTTTTTATTTTAGCCACGACCGAGAAGTCGAATGATCTTGAAGATTTGAATTTGGATTTGAAAGCCAAATTCCAACTTTTTGAATCTTTCAAAGAACAACCAAAAACTGAAGAACGCTCAAAAGAACCAATCAAAAGATCTTCGAGCGTTTTGAATCGCTTGGCTAAAAACGGCGACGTCTTTGGTGTCACCAATGAGGAATTGTCGGGGGATTTTAGAGATGGCGCGGGCTCACAATCTTCAGAAGAAGAGGAAAATAAGGTCAATTAAATTAAACATCTTAATAATTAACAATTCGATTTCTTATTATAATTAAAATAAGACAATTAAGTTAATTATTAATAAATTAATTTCATTATTAATTAATTAAGTTAATTATTAATAAATTAATTTCATTATTAATTAATTAAGTTAATTATTAATTAAATTTTGATATTTTAGGAAGAAACAATGAACAATTTGAACAAAAAGGAAATTCTTTTGGAAAAGAAAAAAGCTGAATTGAACCGTTTTCGAACGCGGCTTTGCATGGGGAAATCCTCCAATTTGAAACACATGTTTGAAAACATTTGCGACACGAAGGAAGGTGGAGACGAAAAACAGAGAAAGGATCTTGAAGAAATTGAAGTTAAATCCGGACTCATTCGGGATTTGTTCGAAAAGGGACAATTTGAAACTGCCGGGTCGAAGGAGACCAAAAACTTCATGCAGGAAATTGAGGAGCAAAAAGCGGGGAAATTGAAAGATCTTTTTGAGTCGATTCCCTTTGACGAGAGCAAAGATAAAGAATGGAAGGAAATCGACGACAAAGATCTATTTGAAGAAGGACTTGGAAAGAAATCTCGGGATTTGTTCAAAAGACTCGATTCGGGTTCGGGACAAACCAACGGCCATTCTCCAGGAATTAAAAGAGATGTGAGTTTATATTTAATTATCTATTTATTTAGTCAATTGACATTTTATTTAGTTAATATTGTCGGTTCTTTAAATTTTAATTTACGGTTCATTTAAATTAACTATGAGTTAGATAACAGTAAATTAAGAATTGTGGTTAAAATGAATTGTGAATTCATTTTAATTGTTATTTCCCTTCCAGCTTCCCGTTTGATTAGCAATTTAAGTTGGTTTTTCCTTATGGCTATTTTATTCATTTTCCTTAAGATTTGGTTGAAGTTGTTTGTAATTTCAGCTTGAATTCAGTTTTAATTAATTTAACCATTAAATATTTAAGTTCCTAAATGGTAATTTTAACTTACAATTTAATTAAAATTTGTTAATTAAAAAATCAGTTTTGAGGAATCTTGTCAATTTTTAGATTTTTATGCTAATTAACAGTTAGCGAATTAGCAGTAGCGAATTAGCTTTGAAAATTTTGTAATTGAATATGATTGTTTTAACAGAATTCCATTTCAACAATTAATAAATTTGGCCCCAAATCCCCTGAAGTTGCTGGGGATGTTGTGCGTGCATCGGAACGTGTCACTGACCCTGAAATCAAAACTGAAGACATTGCAAGTCGCTTCAAGTTCTTTGAGAAGTTTGAGGAAAGATCACAAGAGAAAAAGCCGTTTAGGATCACACCCCCAAGGGAAACCTCAAAAGTGAGTCAATTCATTATTTAATTTAAAAGTAATTAATTTAACTTTACAATTAAAAGTTAAAGTACCATTAAAATAATCTGCACAAAATGTAATTCAATTCATTAAATCCACTTGATTGTATTTTTATTATTATTTATATTTTATTTTAATGATTATTTAAATTAAATTTTGATTATTTAAATTAGGAGGAAGAAGGCAATGAATTCGAAGCCTACCGAGACCCAAATGTGATCCGTAGCGAAAAAGGTCACAAGGAAGAATTGAACATCACGTCAACGTCCAAAATGCGCCAATTGTTCCGCCAAATGGAACAGGCGAAAGATGAGGAAACAAATTCCCCTCGTCCATTGAAGGAATTCACTCCCCCACGGGAACAAAAACCAGAATTCGAAGATGACGAAGAGGAAGAAGGAGAGAAAATTGATGAAACTGACAATGCCGCTCCGCGCCCTGATGAAAAATTCGACAAGGAATTTCTCAAAGAAGTTGGCGTAAGTCAATTTTAAATTTTTTTTCTATATCGGTCTAAATTATGAAAGGAATTTCATCCTAGTCTAAATCCTGTGATTATTCATTTTGGTTAAATCGTGCGATTATTCATTTTGGCTAAAGCATGCCATTATTTTTCATTTGGATTAAATCATATCATTATTCCTTTGGTCTAAATCATGAGATTATTCTAACAAAGTCCATGAATCTTTTTGGTCATAAATCACAATGCTTACATATTGAGAACAAATGAAGCTAAATACAGCATTATTTGGCGGTGTAAATAAATTTGAGTTTTTGTTTAGTCGCCCCCTTGCTTTAAGTACCCCAACCACATGGGCTCTAGATTACATTTAATTTTAGTGTGAATATTAGCGAATTGGTATTTGAGTAGAAGGGTGTTGGTTGTAGTCGCTGGCACGTGCTCGGTCACTCCGAGCCAAGTTCGAGTCATGGGAGGCGGATGAGGAAAGGCGGGAAAAGGCCAACGGTCCCGACTCCACGCTCTCTATCGACTCTGCGAGGAACTTAAAGGCCAAATTCGAAAATTATCTCTCTGAGGAGGCGGAAAAGGCGGCCGCCAAACCAACGGTCAAAGTCAACCGCTTCGTGGTAAGAAATTAAATTTCCTCCTTAAGGAAAAACAAAAACAAAAAACGCTCCTTTCGTTCCTCTCAAACCGCTCGCTTCTCAATTATAATCATCGCTTCACTTAGCCATTCATTATATGCAGAAAAATTCAAAGTATTTTTTCCAAATTCTTATAAATGTATCTAAAATTTATTCATAGAATATACAGGGTAAGTTGCTTTATTTTTTATCCGATTGTTTATTTAAAAAAGAAAGTAACTTATGGCCCACTCTGTATTTAAATTAAATTTTCTTATCTTATAAATTATTTTTTCCATCAGGAACAATTTTTAATCCAAAATTGTAATTTTTCTGTATTTATAATGGATGAGCCATATACATTATATGTAAAATTTTAAATCTTTATATTTTAATTAAATAAATGGTATTTGGGAATAGCAAGCAATGTATTAAAAATGAGCAATTTAGCAATGTATTAAAAAATGCAAATTTAGTTAAATATCAAAAATTGTGAGTGATTGAGATAATTTTGGGTGTGTGAAAGTAAAGGGTGAATTGAGAGGAACGAAATTTGTGTTCTCTGGTGAAGGGTTTGGGAACTTTTGTGTCTTGTTCGTAGTGACCGCGGGAGGCTGCGTCTCCTCCTTCTTCCGTCGTCCTCCCCTTCTTCTTCTGCTTCTCAAAACCTCCTGCCTTTTTCATTCGGGGGAACTCCAGGCTCATCACGAAACTCAAAATACTTAATTTAATCCCAATACTCCAAAATAATTATTATTTACATTAAAATTAAATCTCCTTGAATCTCCTCCACATTCGGTCGTTAAATTAAATAAATTCAAAAGTTGTTGATCAGAGAGATAAAAAGGCCAAGAAAGAATTATAATCTTAAATTGTAAATCGGATTAAATAAACAGCAGTTCTTTAACCCTTTAACTCAAACAATCTTGCCAGGTTTGACTTGTATTAACTATTTTCTAATTTCTAATTATCTTTAATTTATAATAGTTTTTGTAATTGAAGGATCTGATGAGGAAAATCTCGTATCTTTTTATTTGACTGATTTTATCAATCATCAAATGAAATTAATTAACGATAGAAATTAGTTAATTAATTTATTGTGCATTTAATTGCCAAAGTATTAATCTATTTAATTAACTCGGGCCCTATTGAAGTATTAATCAAAGTATCAAATTGAGGATTATCAGGAGGAAATTGAACCTTTATTAAATAAATAAATATTAAAGTTAGTTAGTTAGGATTTATTGTTAGTGTGTATTTATTATCTTTTTGCTTAATTTTATTTTAACAGACGTTTAAATGCTTTTAATATATCTTTTACACTTCGCTATTAAATGTAACTGAACAGAGAATTAGTTTTCTTGTTACGAGGAAAATCAAAGAAGGAAAAACCGCAAGCTTCAAACTTCCTATTTAACTTTCTTTCCCTCTTAAAATCAAACGTGTTTTTTTCTTATCTCTGTTTTAAAGTAAAACTCTTAACCCTTGAAATTGTCACAATTTCACTCAAAGCTTTATAAAGCACTAATAAAATATTTATTAAATATCCCAATATACTTAAAAGTAAAGTGATCAAAAAGTGTAGTTTTTAAATTATTAAATTTGTTCATTAGTTAAATCATTAATTTAGTTAATCAATTAAATATTAACTAAATATAAAATTGAAGTATTAAATGATTATCAATTAACCTTTATCTAACCACAAGTACATTATTAGATAAATATTCAATAAATATTAATTATTAGGAATTGAATTGATAAATATTGGGAATTGAATTTGCAATTTTGCCAATTGTAATTAGCGGAAATCCGATTATAAATAAAATAGTTTGAATCAGAAATAAAAAGCCGTTGTTTCACTTCTTGCCTTCTGTGTGTTCACTTTCTATTTTCTTTGGCGTTGGACAAAAAAAACTTCGGTGGGAAAAAAACTTCTCTGCTCTTCGTCCTTGTAAAAATCTGTAAGTTGAATCGTAAAATACAAAAATGGATTTATAAATTGAATATTTACAAATAAAAGCATGGGGATTTCCTTTATCTTAAGTTTCAAAATTTGGAATTTTGCATGCTTTTGGTTAAAAAATAAAATAACGTTTAGTTAACCAAATTTACTTTAAGTTCAAAATTAAGTTAAGTTAAATTATTCATTTTAACTATACATAAGTAAAGTCCTTTTAATTGATATTTCTTTTTAATTGATATTCTAATTTTAATCATTTTTTTGTATGGTAAACACCTTAATGGGCTTTTTTTGATTTTGAAATATTGTTTTGACTCTTGGAACTAAACGTTAATTTATTGCATGTGTAAGTATGTGTGTAATTCGATGTGCGTGGGTTTCGAATTGCGTAGAATGAAATTGTAATAGAACACATGATATCATATTACTATTTTTATTACGTGCAAAATACACTGTATCTAAACTTGTTCATATTCAGCTATTTTTGCACAGATTTCATGAATGTATATTTCTGTGTATATTTGCTATAATTTTTACTTTGGTATGAGTATGTATGGAATGTGCATAATAAAAGTTTGTATATTGTAAATGTAAAAAGATTATGTAAGTATGTATGGTATGTGTGTATATATTATGTATGATATGTATGTATATATTGAATATGTGTGTATGTAATATTGATCGTGTGTTTATAATGTGTGTGTGAAGTGTGTGTGTTTATTAGTAGTGTTTTTGGCCGTGTTCACCGCTTGCGGGTTTTGAAGGTTGGGTCGTGGGAGGCCGTAAGTCTTCTTTTTGAATGTGTTTTGGGGTGTGTGGGGCTCGGGATATTTATAAGCTTCCTTGGGATTCTCTCCGACACTCATTTTGAATTGTTCCAGCAACCGGACGCCGAAATGTCGGAAAATTGTTCCATGTGCGAGAAAAAAGTTTACGTCATGGAGAAAGTGGAGGCGGGAGGGAAAACTTATCACAAGACATGTTTCAAGTGCTCACAGTGCAAGTGCACATTGAGGTAAACAAAATTAATTAATTAATATATTTTATCGCATGATTTAATTAGGGCAGGATTTAGAATAAGTTGAATTAAGGCAGGATTTAGAATAAGTTGAATTAAGGCAGGATTTAGAATAAGTTGAA
>JAQGBZ010000723.1:0-16118 GCA_034687125.1 Neelides folsomi
CCCCCCCCCCCCCCCCCCCCCAACAGCTTAAACACTATTAATTACTTAACAGTATCTAATACCTAACATCCACTTACATATGAACTTAACGTAAATAATAAAATCCGGAGAGTATTGTCTATAATTCATTACCATTTCACTTGGTCGCTATTGATGAAATTTAAATACTATAATACGTACATCGATGCCATAAAAGGCAAAAATGAGGGGATTGAATAAAAACTGAAAACGCGGACTATTCTGTATTATTTATTACTTTAATAACTTATTTCCACATATGCCTAACTAATTGTAAGTATGTTATGTTTACCATTAGTATATTCAGCGATTGAACCACAAACCGCACGTTTAATTCTCGAATGAATGAACCTTTCATAATAAACAAAAACATTTATTCATCCATTGTTCGCGTCTCATTGTTTAATCAACATGAAATTTCAATAGTTATTGGTAAATCATCATTAGCATTAAATTATTTTATTAATTTAAGCTTAACACAAAGAGTAAAGATGGACCATTTCGCATTGTACCCCTATTGGGGTATTCCGACACATTAATTTAACCATATCCTATAATCTGAAATCTTAAGTTCATCCACTCTGAGACTTTTGACTCGGCGAAAGATTTTCATCGTGCTCTCGATCAAATTGAGATTATTTTAATCGTAAATCTTTGACTACTAATTGTCATTAGTCAATTAACGTAAATTAAACCGCCCGGATATTGAGCTATCAAATTGGGTATTTCTTATCTGTCATTATATCTTTATTCCATTGTGCTTGGATGAGTTCCAATTGGGCCTCCATTTCCATTCATCAAATCTAAACTAACATTAAGCATTGTATCTTTATAAGTATCTAAAAGATCCTAATAAATGAAAGAATATGTCAATTAACTTTTAATTCATAGAAACGTTGATTAACACTTAGGATCATTATTATTACCATTATACTCATGATTGATATAATATATTTTATTATAGTTGTGTCAATAACCACAACAACTCGTCACCGACTCCTCTTCTCTTCACAAGAGATGAAAATGGAAACTGAGTTGCTTGTCGTAACTCTCAATTGCTGGTGGGTTTAAAATTATATTTATGTGCGATCAACTTATAATTTAAAAATTATGAAATATTTAACAATTCATTTAAATTACAATGATCATTGAAAATTCCGGTGCAATTAAATAAATTAATTTTGGTATCAGGGGCCTATCGCTCATTTCTAAAGATCGAACTGAACGGATTGCGGCCATTGCAGATCAGCTAACGGAAGGCAACTATGACTTTGTATTTCTTCAAGAAGTTTGGAACACGGAGGACTACATCAAAATCAAATTTCGTACCGCTGAAGTTTTGCCTTACTCCCATTACTTTCATAGGTTAATTTATATTCATTAGTTCATTAATACACGTCTTAAATTATAATAAATACGAGATAGGTCATCCCAATATCTGTAACGAATCGATCCGACATGTTACTAAATATTGGAGTATCCTACAAAAGAAAATATCCTATTAGAATTGAAATTTCATATTATTATATCAGATATTTGGAATTATTATTCATGCATGCCTTTTAATCTTGTCGCTTTTATTCTAATCACCTTTTCAGGAATAGTAAGTTCCATCGTTTCATCAAAATCTTCAACAGGCATCCTAATATCGGTAACCCGTCACTAATTAGTGAGTTTCCCAATACATACATATTATCCAAAACCGATCAGAATCTTAATGTCGATAATCCTAATCCGAATGGTTTTGACCATTACCGATAAGTATATCAATGCTAGAGCTATGGTACAAGTGGCATAATATCGATATGTAATCCGATAGTCCGTTAGCTAAAGGTTTCACAATAACCTTGATCAGGACACCCGCCTCCAACGGGTCACAATTGAGAGTCGGGCTTAAGCCAAATTTTATCATTTTATTCATTTTTTTCCCGAAATCACGTATACTATATAAGAATAATTGTTACAAATAAAATAAATCCCTTAATTTAAGGTTATGAGTATTTAGCGAATGATTAATACAAGAATGAATTTGAATGACTAGCGGCGTCATTGGATCCGGCCTTTGCATCTTCTCCAAATCTCCGCTGAAGTCAGCCATGTTCCATCAATGGGCCGTCAACGGCTACATGCATAAGGTTAATTTCTTTCTTATAACTTTCTATTAGTTCTAATATTTACTGTATTCTAATATTTGTGGGTTTTTCAAGTTGTCTACCAAGGAATTGTTTAATTTTTATATTCAGATCAACCATGGAGACTGGTTTGGTGGAAAGGGGTTAGGAATGGCCAAAGTCTTTCACAAAGGACTTGAAATCCATTTATACACTGCCCACGTAAACTGAACAATTCTTTCTAAATATAATTAATAATTGTATTGTATATGTATTAATATTTATATTAATTCTATTGATTAGTTGCATGCGGAGTATAATCGTAAAAACGATGAGTACATGACCCACCGAATCACACAAGCATTCGACACAGCTCATTTCATTAGTTTGACATCGGGGACTGCTGACGTTGTGATCACAGGAGGGGATTTAAATACTGAACCCGGTGATTTGGCTTATCGCGTTTTCGTCTACTCGGCTCATCTTCGTGACTCGTATTTGGATGCCAAAGAGCCACGTTCGGTAATTTTACCATTTCAAAATTTATAATTATCATTATATTTACAAGATACAGATCTATAGAATATAAAATATAAAACTTACTGATTTTAATTAAAAAAAATGATTTGTTTACGGGCAGATTGACAATCTTGCATACACTTGCGAAGTTCCTACAAACAGCTACACTTCGCCTGGAAGCCTCAAGACGAATCCCAAAGGAAAGAGGATCGACTATATACTCCACAAGTCCGGGGAGAAAGTTGAGGTGATTTCAACAACATATTGGTTTCTGGAATTATTTAACATTTTAAAAAAAATTAATTAAAGGTATTTACGCAAAGTTGCGATACTCCTTGGCCCACACGTGTCAACGGGGAATTGTTCAGCTATTCCGATCACGAAGCTGTCGTTTCTCGTTTGAAAGTCGTGAAATCAAACTCGGGTGAGGAAATAATTTAGCTCTTTTATTAATTTCAATTTTTATGTATAATAATTTTTTATGAATCAGTGGAAAAGCGTCCTTATCCATTAACGGAAAAGAAAGCGGCTTTGGAGGAAGCTATCGAGATTTGCAGTGATACTTTGCGCGAGCTGACCAACACCAGCAAGATCTACATTGGCTTTGCGCTATTCTCCATTGCTTTGATCATTTTCTCTTGGTCATTTGAACCCTGGGAAGGATTCTTGAACTATTTGTTCCCGACGTTTCGTGTTCTTCTCATCACTCTCGCTGTCTTTACCCTTTTCATGGGTAATTTATTAAACATTTAAATAAGGTCAGATCAGACAGTTTAACCAATTGTTCATTAAATCTTTTTGCAGGCACCATTTGGAACAGAATGGAAACCAACGGGATTCTGTCAGGAAAGCTTCAAATGGAACTGATACTCAATGCAGTCAATGAAGAATTGGAGTTAGTCAACGAAGAATGTGAGGACAATTCTGGAGGAGATCGTTGGATCTTGGAGCCTCCTAATCAATGCTAAACAACTACTCTTCCATCTTCTATTTAATTCCAAAATCAATCAATGCTCTCTTCAACTTGTATTCATTCCCGGTTCACATTTCTAATTATTCCAAGTGTCATTTAAAATGCAATTAATATAAACTACTTATACTTAATATCAAGAGTACCTTTATACTGAACATTCTTCTGTTAATTTAAAATCACAGCTCAATTGCTGACTTAATATAACGTATATATATTTAAACTTAATTGGCCAATATTTATATTGTGTAAATTTCTCGAGTGTTTATATATCAATTTATATTGTATGAAAAAACAAGTGTAGAATTTATATTTAGCAATTACCATAGATTTTAGATCTTTGCGTGATATACTGCGCGAAATAACTTGCTCTTGTATCTAAATTCTAGTCTTACCTAGGATATGTATTTACACATATTCAAGTAATTAGAGATTACAAATCATGTAAATAATCAGATGTATACTTCAAAATTATATGTTTAATAGTATGTATATTTACAGATATAAATAAAGATTGATAATGAGAAATAGACCTTAAAAGAAACTTATATTATAACACACTCCACGTATTTGCGAAATTACAATTCCCTCCATATACAAAATAAAGTATTTAATATATAGAGAAAATGCGATCCTCGAGTTTATTTAATTTTTACATTTCCAATTGATCATTTTTATCGCTGACCCAATTTCAGATTTTATTATATCTCTGTATTTCTGGGTAATGTAATTGTGTCTCTATACAAATTATAATTGGAAAGTGATTATTATTCAAGTGACAAACGTTGTTCTTCCGGATACTTGTTCTGATTAATGATTAATGTGTCATTTTATTCAAAAAATTAATGCAATTGTGGCATATAAACTATTATTTGAAAATTTTCTAAATATAAAAATAAATAATAAAGCTCATTATGTTTTAAATAAATTGAATAAATTATTATAAGTATGTAGCTTCTGTTTATGAAAAAAAGTACTTAAATGTATTACTTATACCAAATATATTTCCTACCATTTTATGATTAAAGAAATAAAGAAATTATGTATTAAAATAATGTACTTTCATTCAATGAATTTAATTGCATTCAAGCTTCAAAGAAATCAAATTATGCATATAATTAAATACTTATGAATTAATGCAATTTCAATAATCTAATTACTCATTCATGTATTACCAGTATTACTAATAATCTTAATTTTTACCGACTTGCTGAATGACTGAATGTGAGAGCCAACTTAAGTAAATGGTTAAACCTTTTCTTTATATAAAAAATTGAATCAAATACACAAATTAACTTTACATTCTATTAATCATATCTAATTATCTAAAAGTATAAAAAAAGACACGTATCTATTGAATATAAAAATTCAATACATATGGATAATATATCAAGCTATTTTAAGACGTTTGTTAAATTCATTCTATAGTAAATTGAATTTTTATCTTTTCCATTTTTATCTTATAGTTCTTTATCAATCGTGGTTTATCTTGAACATACATGAAAAAGATGTTTAACTTTATGTTAGAATAACAAACTTTGGCTATGAAAATTATAACATTGGTATTATACCTATAGTTTTTAGCCTTGAAAGTCATAAAAATAATTAACGTCGGTATATTCTCAACTAACTGTCATGAATAATCAAACAATGTTTTATTATTATTATTTTCATCGTATAGAGCTCCTTGACTCGCCCTGATAGTAAACAAACCAGATTGTCCAATGAATGAATGAGATGAGTTTCTGGGAATAAACTAAATTAATAAGTTTGAGTTCGAAGGTGAATAAGATGATAATCAATAACAACCCCGTTCAACGTCCTTTGGACTCTATGAACAACATTAATTCCTTGTGAGATTCATTCCTCGGAGGTCTTGGAAGCTCTCTACTAGTGAGCTCCGAGCGTGTGGAGATGGACGTAGTGGGTCGGAGTGCATCCGTCCATGTTTGATGGGGATCTTGTGCACAGGTGAGTGGCAGTGAAAGTGCAGGTGGGGGATGGGCCCACCCCCGAGTCCAATCTGCTCTCGCAGATCCATCCCAGGAAGGAATCTCATCTCACTCGAGAGTATTTCTCCTCCAGTGAAGGGAGGAGGAGTTGGAGCCCTGGGTTCCTTCCAACCTACATTCTCCGAAACCCTCTTTTTAACCCCTTTTAATATTCGCCCGGGTTCCAATGGCGTGGAAGTGCCTTTCGTTACTAACATTCGCCCATTTCGTCCTGGTAAGACACTCTTGATCACACAAAGGATCCGCATATGGACTAGAAGGGCTTCTCCCTTCTCTTCTCCCAGCCATCATTTTCTAATGGCCGGTTCAGTTTTAACTCGATCTCTCTTCGTCCTTTTCCCATTTATCATTTGGAGAGGTTGAATTTAGTGGGGTGGATTAGTTAAAGTGGCTAAGGAATTAAAATGAATTAACAATTTCTCTCTCTTCAAGAATCTTGCAGACTCAATGGGAAATTCTAAATATTTTTGTAGTTAATAAATATCTAGTTAGCATCTTAAAGAGAAGTGATGGAAAGAAGGTCGGTCAGCAAATTCCAAATATAATTCCAAATTCAAATTCCTCTTTTTACTAATACTTACGACAATTATTGTTTGTTGGTTCGTTCTGTTCTACACTGCTCTGATTTAGAGAAGGGGTTAAACCATTTTTACGACTCGTTAAATTTCCATTAAACTTGCTGACTAAACTAATTTATGTTCCTTTGATCAATCTCCCTATTTATGCCATTTGTGCATTTATGGTCGGCACGTGGAGGAAATGAAGGGTGCAGAGTCGAGACCACCTGTTGCAACGCCGTATTCTAATATTAAGTAGCCCAATCAATCTCGTTTCATTACTCACTCGTTTATTTATATTGGGAATTAAAGTATGTTAATCAAATGATATGAAACTGGTCCACTTGATCCAATATTTGATTTAATATATAGAATTGCAAAGGGGCGGATTTAGCGATCCAAATCCCCGTCTCGGACTTCCAAGATCCGAATGGGATCTACAGGCTCGACTACGATCCTCCCATTGGCTTCCCCGAGCCCAACACGACCTTCAGGGCTGCTGACATTTCCCACACCATCAATTTCTCGAGGGGACTTCCTGGGACGAAATATCTCTTCCGCCTTCACTACACCAATGACACAATCCATGACTGGCTGACATGGACCGCCTCCATCACAACAAGTACGATTAAACATGGCTAAAAGAAGGGAAATGAAGGAACAAATGTTGATAACGTTTTCTTCACAGCTCCCGACCCCCCTTCCAATCTTTCCATCAATGTGAGGAATGGAAAAACCGTCCAATTGACCTGGGACCCGCCGGATCTCGGCGGATACACAAAGTTCAAACTTCGGCTCATCCCTCTTTCGGAGCCAGTCGGGCTTCAGTCCCAGCCAAGAAATTTCCTCGAAGAAGAGCCGCCCTTCACTTTAAGGGACCTCGTGTCAGGAGCCTCGTACGAAATCCAGCTCTACACCATGTACGAGAACAAAGAATCGCTAGCTTACATTTCGGGGAACTTCACAACAAGTATGTGCCTTTTAATTACATTCTATAAAAATCCCTTTAACAATAAAACCCATTTGAAAATTATACGAGTAATTAGATAATAAAATATTCAAATGTTTAACCACACACTAACATTGAACAAAAAAATAAGCCTTTTGACTTAATAACTACACTACGTTGTAAATGAGCGGTGTATGCGAGAGTTAATAGCAGTGCAATTAACTTCTCCTACAATTTTTTAACTTCTTCAGTTCAAATCCCGTATTGAGAAGTGTTAATTGCACTAAATAGCCTCTGTATTTAGGTAATGATACATCTCGTATATTATAAAAGGCATTCCCGCAAGTGCAGTCATGAGATTTAAGCTCAGTCAGTCAGACCTAGAGAGGAAGATCTAATACAATAAAAGTATTATATAATGTGTGTATACATTTGTGTTGAAACATAATAAAATAATAATTATGTAACAAATATGATATACCTATCTATTTAAATTTATGTACATATATTAAACATTGTTTATAAATATTCTTTATCATGAATAACTACTGATAGAAGGAAAAACACACATTCTACGTGACTTATTTGTATTTATTATTAGGAATATATAAAGTACACGAGACTTGCTAATAATATATATATTATATATATTCCTATTTAAGACTAGTTTAAGTCGCATATATACTTAGGTTTGTATAGAGTAAGTATATACTATTGTTGTACGTGACTGAAACGAGGAGAATTTTCACATTCTCATCTTTCTACAGAGCCCAACACGCCTGGCAGATTCATCGTGTGGTATCGAAATGAAACGACTCTGCTGGTTCTCTGGCAGCCGCCATACCCAGCCGGCATCTTCAAGCATTACAAAGTAAAACAATATTTAATACATAATACAATTATCCTATGAAACAAATTTTAATGGTATTAATGTAAAAGGTTCAAATCGACCCTCAAGACGCCGTGGAAAGCGTCCTTTATGTTGAAAAAGAGGGCGAACCACCCGGGCCGGCCCAAGCAGCTTTCAATAATTTGATCCCTGGGCGAGCGTACAACATTTCTGTCGAGACGGTGAGCGAAGATCAAATTTCCGCTCCAACGACAGCTCTCTACCGAACCGTTCCTCTGAAACCAAGCAACATCTCTTTTGATCCTGATTCTCTCACGGCCTACAGCTTCAGAGTTTCCTGGCTTCCACCCACTGGATTATGGTGAGTCAAAATACTATCATATATTTATTTGAATTTAATATTTCATATTGAAATTGATGATTATGTTTGTTTAATAAATTTTGTTTTTTAAATAGTGAGTTTGATCGATATCAAGTACAAAATCAAGTGAAGAAATCGACTCCGATCACGATTCTAAAAGAAGCCGCCACGACTCATCTCTTTGACAAAAACCTCGAGCCTGGGCATACGTACACAGTTATTGTGAAGACGTTTTCTGGGAAAGTGGCGTCATGGCCCTTAACTTCCAACGTCACCACCAGGCCACTTCCTATAGAGAACGTGAGGAATAGCACAGAGTTTGGAGGAGATATTCGAATTTCCTGGACGCCAAACCCTACTTCAAAACAGGACCATTACAAGGTAATTAATTCTAATTTATTTATGCATTACATTTTATTGTAATTTACAAAGTTTATATTCATTTACTATCAATTAAAACTCGAGTTCATTACTTAAGCGTAAATGTATTTGACATTTGAAGGTGACGAGTCAAGAAGCAGAAACATTTGGAGGGGACGTGAATTCAATAATCGTCCAAGAACCCAGATTTTCCATGTCTTCGCTCTCGCCGGGGTTTGGGCGAAATTATTCTATTGGAATTCAAGCTGTGTCGAATGGAGTCGAGTCAGAAGAAACTATCATCTATCAAGCCACAAGTAAATTTAACAATTAAATTACTTTTATTACTGAATTTATTATAATTAAATTTTCATCAGTGTAAAAATGTCTAATAAACCTTAGGGCCTTCATCTCCTATTGTCTTGGATCTTCATGCAATTCCTCACGGACTGGACATTTCTTGGAAGTCAGACGTGACCTCACGACAAGACATGTACGTAGTCGAATACACACGGAACGATACGGGAGAAACATTCAACCAAACGACAGTTGAAGGACAACTCATAATCAGGGGTTTGTTCCCTGGGGCTGTATACAATATAAACCTATACGCCA
The DNA here is from genome assembly GCA_034687125.1 of Neelides folsomi. NCBI lineage: Eukaryota > Metazoa > Arthropoda > Collembola > Neelipleona > Neelidae > Neelides > Neelides folsomi. The sequence goes on from JAQGBZ010000723.1 coordinate 9,323, forward strand.
TTTCTCACGGGCTCATTTCTGAAAAGCACAATTATCTCAAAGCAGTTTGTAAGTTAACAACTATACTAATTATAGATACAATGTTGTTAAAGATTTGGTCATAAGATGTTAGTTTTATAAATCAGAAATTTTTTACGATTAAAAACGTTCATATTTGGATAGATCCAAATCCTCCGAGGAACCTCACAGCCCTCCGTGTGTCCAATTCGAGCATTTATGTCCGTTGGCTCCCGCCGTCCAATTCGCTCTACACCGGTTACATCATTCGCTATAGAACTTATGATAATGGCACTTGGTCGGAGCTCTCTGTCTCCCAGACTCTCAACGAAAAGGAAATTTCCGACTTGACCCCTGGAGAGAAATATATTATCAGAGTAAACACCGTGAGTTACAAAGTCGAGCCTGCGAATCCTCCTCAAATCATCCAAACAGTCCGTAAGTACTTCACAATTCCTACAGATATTGATATTCATAACACTATTTTTTAATTAAATGTATCTTAAATGAAAATTAAATTTTTAAAAGTGTAATTATTAAATTAAAATAAAATCTTGTTAATTTACTGATACTTAAGATATAGATACAATTTTGGGATTTAATTGAAATATTGTGAAAAGGACCAAGCGGAGTTTTTGATGTGAAGCCGGAAGTGGATGCTTCGAATTTGACGCTCGTGTGGCGAAGACCCGCCGGTCGAATTGAATCTTACACCATCAAATGGGTTGCTAAAGAGCGAATTCCCATCCAAGACGTTGAAGAAGGAGAGAATGAGAGCTTGGAAGGATCAAATGAGAGTCGGATGGAACTTCTCAGAGGCGAAAAGTTTATCAGTGAGGATACTTGGGATGAAATGGTTCGAATTCCCATCGCGCCTCTTCTCTCTGGCGTCGCCTACTCCTTTAGGATCGAAACTGCGTCATATGGAATGAAAGGAGAAGACAACAACTTTACAATTAGAACCCGTAAATTCAAATTCAAAATAATTTACAATTGTGTCTTGATGATTTTAAATTGGTTTAATGAAATATGGTAAATATGTGGTTTAAATCTGGCGATGATTTTTCAGTTCCACTCATTACTTCGGAGATTTTTATTGTGAACAAGATCGAGACGAGATCGGAAGTAACGTTGAGATTCACCGCGACACCTTCAACAATTTCCCTTTTTGATCGCTATCGTTTTCAACTCTCCGACCCTTCAATTCCTCCTAAAGAGATCATGGCTGGGAATCCTGATAGGAAAGTAACATTTTTGGATCTCGTCCCAGGGCGTCTTTACAACTTTACTGTTTGGACCGTATCAAAAGACGTCACAAGTCGACCGTTGCTCCGACAAGACCGTCTATGTAATAATTAAATCAAGTTGATATTGCCAATTTTATTACATATTATTTTACAAGCTAAGTCTACCAATATTAAACTTAATTACATTTCTTTTCTATATTACCAGACCCCGAGTCCATTTCTGTGATCAATGCAACATATATCAGCGACCGAGAAATGACGTTAAATTGGGACACCCCACACGGAGACTACGATGCTTTTGAAGTGCAATATTTAAATGCTGTTGACCGGTTTGTTGAAAATCTCACGCTTCATCCGTCCATTACAATCACTGGCCTTCATCCTTTCCGAAACTACACCTTCACGGTGATTGTGCGATCTGGAGGTGATTCAACAGTGATCAGGAAGTCGAGCCCACTCTCGGCAGTTTACTCCACAAAAGAATCCGTCCCAGGAAAGATCCCTCATTTTAAGACCATTGATGTTCAACCAAATAATGTCACCTTCGAATGGAACCTCCCAGACATCGCTTACAATGGGATCATCACTTCTTATGTCATCAACTATGGAGTAAAGGTATAGTATTTACATTGAAAAAAAGTAAATAATATTAAAAATTGAAAAATATAACCCTTTGACAATTGTATATTAGAAGTTAATAAGATTTTAAAACATGTTTAATCATTAATTTCAGGACCAGGTGCTAAACGGAAGCAAGAGGTTTAGTCCGAGAGAATCTCGCGGAACAATTGTAGGCCTTCAGCCAGGAATCACATATACATTTGCAATAATGGCTCATACCAAAATCGGATTTGGTCCCCAAGCTCTCTACACTCAAAAAATGCCAATTTGGGCTCCACCAAAGCCAAACCCGGGAGTTTTCCCCACTGAGGTCTCAAGAACTTCTGGAACGATCAAAATTCGATTCAGGAGCAATTATTTTTCCAATAAGAATGGTCGGGTTGTCAATTACACCATCGTTGTAACGGAGGATGACGAAAAAGACTCAAGTGGATGGCAACTTCCTTCTTGGGCAGATGTGCAATCTTACAATCGTTGGCCACCATATCAAGTGAGTATTTGAACTTTGAACTATGTACAATAGCACAATCTTCTTTATTATTGAATTACTTTTCTATTTATTAATTCATGAATGATTTATTTCAGGTCACAGAACCCTATTATCCGTTCACGTCAGACGACTTTGTAGAAGATTTTGAAATTGGTTCAGACCGATCGTGCAGCATTCATGCTAAGGGCTACTGCAATGGGCCTCTGAAAGGAGGAACGAGTTATCGAATCAAAATACGAGCCTTCACGGCCGACGATAAATACACGGACACTGATTACAGCTCAATTATCATCACAGACACAGACAATACTACTTTGCTTGTTCTGAGTCTCGCCATTCCATTCACTCTCATCGTGATTCTTATTGCTTGCATTATTTATGCAAAACGAAGATGCAATTTTTGCACAACTCCCAAACCCCTTCCTGACACAGCTTCACTCCCTGGCTCAATCATTGACACTTCGTAAGTATTTGTTGAAAGAATTTTAAACTAAACTAATTATTTAATCAATTTATAAATAATTATATTCCAAAAGGAAATTAATTTTAAAATTCTTTTTTGTCAGGCGGCCAGTGAAAATAAAGGAATTCACTGAACATTATCGCCACATGTCTGCCGATTCCGATTTTCGATTCTCTGAAGAATTCGAAGAGCTGAAACGAGTGGGACGCGATCAGCCATGTACAGCTGCCGACCTGCCAGTCAATCGCCCAAAGAACAGATTCACAAATATTCTTCCTTATGACCAGTCAAGATTCAAACTTCAGCCAACTGATGATGACGAAGGGAGCGACTACATAAATGCAAATTATGTGACTGTAAGCAAAAGGCCACTTTGGATCATTAAATATATATTATAAATTGATTAACCATTAAATTAAATTTTTGTATTGTTTATCGTTAAACACTTTGATCTATCTAGGGTTTCAATTCTCCACGGGAGTTTATTGTGACGCAAGGTCCGCTTCCGTCCACCAGAGATGATTTTTGGCGAATGTGCTGGGAATCGAATTCTCGTGCCATTGTGATGCTCACTAGATGCGTCGAAAAAGGTGAAACTCATTCAATGTTTTTCTATAATTATAGTACCTGTATTAATTATTTTCATGTTCCATATTATAATTCAATGAATTAATGATTCAATGAAATAATTTACTAGGGAGAGAAAAATGTGATAGGTACTGGCCACTTGATACTTTACCGCAATACTACGGGGATATCCAAGCTCAAATTCTCAACGAAAGTCGCTACCCAGATTGGATCATCTCAGAGTTTCGCTTACAAAGGGTAAATGTCTTTCATTAGTTGTCTTTTGCATATTTTTTTGGAAATATTAATTATTTTGATTGTAGGGGGACCAATGCCGGTTTGTGAAGCATTTCCATTTCACAACTTGGCCTGACTTTGGTGTCCCAGATCCTCCACAAACGTTGGTTAGGTTTGTGAGGGCCTTCCGCGATCGAGTCCCTCCCGAGCAAGATCGAGTCCGTCCTATTGTTGTACATTGCAGCGCTGGAGTCGGTCGTTCAGGGACATTCATTGCTCTTGACCGAATTATTCAAAATATTAAAAAGTCTGACCTCGTGGACATTTTCGGAATTGTCTATGGAATGCGAAGGGAAAGGGTGCGTTATACATAAGTGCCATTTGGCAATTCTATAGATTTTTACTCTTATGATTTGTATTCATAAAATCTCGTAATTAAATAATAGTTAATTTATGGGAATGGAAATCATATTATACCGCTGAAATTTTTGTTATTTTCTATATTTATTATTCAATATTATTTAATGTTTGTAAAATATTAATATTTGAGTTTTATTTATTGTACATTATATTCTCTGGGTTAAAATAATAAAATTTTAATTTTCCAACTTGCAGGTTTGGATGGTCCAAACAGAGCAGCAATACATTTGCATTCACCAGTGCCTTCTGGCTGTTATAGAGGGGAAGGAAAATGATATTCCTTCGCCTAGAGAAATTCATGCTAATGACGGCTTCGAAGGTACTTCGCCATTTAAATTAACTTTTTTAATTTTTCAATAATCCATGTCTTACTTTATTAGATGACGAGGGGATAGCGGAGTCAGGAATGTAAGTTGCAACTGCAATGAAATGATTAGTGCGTTCGCCAATCAAAATTCAATACAAAACAAGACTGCTAATGAAATGGTCAATAAGAAAGCCAACTTCAAATCCAGTGATAAATGCAAAATAATTCATAAACTAAAATATCAGTATCTAATTATATTTCCATCAATTGTTTATTCAAAAAGCCTCTTGAACAAATGTCTACTTTTATATTTCTTTTTCATACTTATAAATGATCATATTGCTAATATAAAGATTTTAATAATATATTATTTTAATTAGATTTTAATATTCAATCAGATACGAACAGAGTTAACCACTCTTTACAAAATAAATAGAAACAAGTTTTAAAAAAGCATTATTTAATTTATTTTTACGCTCGAGTATTATTTATTTTATAGACAATCGCTGTGTCTGTTTCAACATTTTAACTGGTGGTAAAGCTTCAAACATGAACAATAATTTTTGAGTCTTTCAACCATTAATAAAAATTCATGACATTTTCAGTGGAAATCTCCCCAACTGATCAAAGTGGCCAAGAATTACCTTTACAATGCTTAAGCCGAATACTACTTACAAATCTATGAAAGTGGTAAATGATGCAAACATTTCAATTGCAATTCTTAGAGGAAATTCGTCTACCATTTTGATGATTTCTTCCTTTGGACAATTTTAAACTACTTCGATAAATACTTAATACAACGAATATCCAATTTTTGTGTTATACAATAGAAATAAATGATGTAATTTATCTAATTAGAAATAATTCAATGCTCAATTCAACTTAAAAACAAAATGTAAATAGGTAGTATTTTCTAATACCATATTTACCCTTGTACCTGTACTTTATACTGTGACCTCAAAGAGGCATGGGAATTTATAATGATTATAGTTTAACATCTACTTTTTATATTACATTTACATATATGTTAGTATTAAATATTTTTAGTGTGCTTTTTGTTCATAATCTTTTAAATACTCCAATGTACAAATATGAACATTTTCTCTATGTATACATATATGTAATGTATATTGAAAGTTATAATTATTGAACAAATAAATTTATATTTAATAACACAGTTTTAGTATTTTATTAAATCTTAAGTTAAATTTGATTATTATCAAATTATCTTATCATTTTAAATGGAATAGTTATCAACTTATCAATAACACAGATAAAATTGAAATACACAGGTATGAAATAGATACTATTACGTATACCTATAGAGTTTTCTGTTATATTCGTAGACTTTTGCTAAATGGCTATAATATGACTAAATTATGTTATAAGAATTTCATAATTATTCTTAATTTTGCTTCGCAATTGAGCAATTTTAAAATGAACTATAATTTTGATTTAATTGAACAAAGGGCCGTAATAAAGTTTTTAGCTTTGGAGGGTTTAAGGGAAAGGCAATTCACTCTCGCTTGCTTAACGTTTATGGAGAAGAAGCGTTAAAATATAAAACGGTTGCAAAATGGGCACAAAAGTATCGAACTGGACATCTGAGTATTATTGATGGCCATCGTGAAGGAAGACCAAAATCAATAATTGAATAAATTCTCATTAAATAAAAATCAATTTTTCATAAAAGTCTACGAATATAACAGACAACCCTATATGTATTTATGTATTATACCTATACAATATAACTTAAGGTCCACACACACATCACACACACATACACACGTGTATTTACCTACTGAATGGTTTAAAAGTTTTAATAATACATATACTATTTCCACTTTGTTTATTAGCCTCAAAATGATTAATCCACATTGTAAAATAATGTGCTAATTTACAGCTTATATTTAGTCCCTTAACCATATATATGGAACCGCTTTTCTCGTGTAAATAACCTTTTTATTAATCAACCAATTTTCATGAAATTTGAACACAATATGTAGAATATCATGTAGTTTAAGGGAAAAAAAGGTTTGGTGTCAAATGGTGCTTAAATGCACTTCTTGAGTCGATATCACCAAGCGTCAATCGCAGCCTTTTCATTATATGAATCATTTTAAAGTTTGGTTATGATATTATATCGAATGGCCTGCATCCAGGTCGGACCTAAATCTTTTAGACGACTAAAAATATGGTATCAAATAGAAGCAAAGGTCAATCCGAAACCAAATCAAACAATCGAATCATTAAAAAAAACTTAAAATAAGAAATGGAAAACATTTCCAATGGAGATAATCCGCTCGGGATTGGCGACCGCCACTCAAGAAGTGCATCGAAGCTGACGGGTCGACTTTTGCCACCCAACCTTTTTTTGCCTTAAACTACATAAGATTATACATATTAGGTTCAAATTTCATGACAATTTGTTGATTAATAAAAAAGTT